>JAZHYW010006193.1:0-27737 GCA_037355805.1 Ixodes ricinus | reverse complement strand
AGAGTCAGCCGCAGTTCAACATGTCCTGCAACAACACATTCCCCTTTTCGCCACCAATGATAACGACCTGGGCCTGTACGAAGGAACCGAGCATATCATTGACCTTATTCCAGACTCTGTTCCCTAGAGTTGTCAACCATATCGGTACGCGGCAGTGGCGGCTGACAAGCCAACGACATCCGGGTCTTCGACAAAGAGCCAGTCGCCGGATTCGACGACGTTGAACCTACTGGGGCCCGCCGCCGCGATCGGACATCTTCCAGTGCAGACCCAAGGATACCGCGTTTCCGTTCTCCGTGAGGTCATACAGGACCCCGGACAACTGCCTGCCGCTTCTTCAGCCCAAGCGAGAAACCGCGCAGACCAAGGTCAAGCCGACCGGCATGACAATCTACAGGTCTCAGGAGGTTCCCGAGACAGACTTGTTGGGAGCCAAGCCGAAGAAACCGCCTCGGATGACAACGACCGTGAAGCCAGAACGTTCCGTGAGCTCCACGTACACTAACGCTAGCAGCAGCAATAAGGCATTCACGAGGGCACCGCCCTTTAGGAATAACCCGCGAGTCTACAGTTCTACCGTGCTCAAGGATTTCAACGTGGCCGGAAAGCACGGCCTAGCAGAAAATACGTCTGGAGACAGAGGCCACCTGGTCATGGCGACGCCTAAGTGCGACTGGCCGCCCAAAGAGCAGCGCAGG
Organism: Ixodes ricinus; assembly: GCA_037355805.1. NCBI lineage: Eukaryota > Metazoa > Arthropoda > Arachnida > Ixodida > Ixodidae > Ixodes > Ixodes ricinus. The sequence goes on along the minus strand of JAZHYW010006193.1, from coordinate 27,039 downwards.
CCGAAAAAAGAGTCCGCTACAAGGCCGAGATTGTGGGCTCCAACTTCATCGTAACACAGGAGAAAGCCAGTACCGACAAGAAGCAGAAAAGCGCTTTCGACTGCCCTAAAGCCTTTGCCATCGAGCGACAGGTCTCCAAAGTCAAAGAAGGAGAGTCCTCAAAGGGTATTTCTGCTGCTAAAGAACCACCGATACCGACTTCAGAAGAGGAGACTGCGGTCTCGAATCAATCTCTTGAGGCTGACGGCCAAGGGGCTGAAGGCCTCAGTCCGGCGAAAGCAAACGCGTTCACACAGCTTTCAGATTATTTTGACCGCAAACGTTGGAGACAAGTTCGTTTGTCCCAGACAGCAGACACTAGCCAAGAATGACATTTTGTCGCCAGCTGATAGCGAAGACGACGGCAAGTTCCGAAGTGTTTCGGTTCAAACCCGAACTTCCGACACGCCGTCCGAGATGCAGCTTCTTAGCCAGGGCACGGAAACAGAAGGCAGCAGGTCTGACGACAAAGACGGGGAGTCCACCGGAAAGCCATTCTTCTGGGAAGACAAACTCAGTACTGCGGCCTTCGCTGTAAACACGACGATGAACACCAGCCTGCAGGTTTCGCCTTTTGAGCTGCTACACGGATATGTCCCCAAACTTCCCATGGAGAAGTTTCGGCGCCCAGAAGCTACCACTCTTGGAACAAGGCTTCTAGACCTCGCAGGACGTCGAAGCGAAGCGCAGCAAAACTTTGTTCAAGCCAGACTGCAGCGGAAACGTCGCTACGATAAAACTCACCGTGATGGCACCTTTCAAGTAGGCCAGTATGTATGGCTTCAGCGCAAAGAGCGCATCACCAATGGGACGAAAAAAATAGCCCCAACATTCAAGGGTCTCTATCGAATTACGGAACAAAGGACCCCGGTCACTTATGTGGTCAGCCGCGTTGCTGCCCATGCGACCAGCACTTCATCCAGGGATGAGAAGGTTGTGCACTCGAGCCAACTTAAGCTGTTCCATTCGCCATACATGGACCCTGCGCTCTTCCCCTCTTGAAAGATCCAGCCCCGTTACTTCGCAACCTGGTGGAACGAGTAATAGAGAAGCCTTCGCTGAAACTGTTGCGAGCCCTACCCCACACATTCCTTCAGGCGAAGAAGAGCCACCGTCAACTTCTAGTAGTCTGCGGGGCCACATTCAGCTGCCTAGATGGATTGATGACCATGAGGAATGAACAGTTCAAGAGAAACAGGATTGGTTAAAATAGGGGTGGGATGTGAGCCAGACGGCAAACCCCGCAATTTTGTCTGGCAATCATAGTGCCCACGCGCTCAAGGACTGGCGCGTGCAGCTGTTCTTAGTCGCCTCGGCGCGTTATGCAGCCATCTAACCCAGTTCTCTCTTAATTTAACCTTATTACATTCTTTATCTGCCTACCGGTCCTCAACAATATATATATATAGATATAACAGAGAGGAAAAAGCAAAACCCTTGATGAAAACAGCAACAACGGACGGTTTATTCTTCGACGTTTCGGCCGGAGTCCGGCCTTCGTCAGGAAGACCTGACGAAGGCCGGACTCCGGCCGAAACGTCGAAGAATAAACCGTCCGTTGTTGCTGTTTTCATCAAGGGTTTTGCTTTTCCTCTCAGTTATACCCACGCCGTCGGCCCCCCGCCACCATGCCCGTTATATATATATATATATATATATATATATATATATATATATATATATATATATATATATATATATATATATATATATATATATATATATATGGGTGGTTTCATCTCAAATCGTGCAGGCAAAAAGGGTCGAATTTTTAATTTCGCTGAAAAAAATATATGTTATGGCGTCGTCTCTAAAAACGCAGTAGCCACAAACGGCAAGTCCGTCGGATTTTTGTTCTCGACTTACGAATTTTAAAAGAGTCCGCGGCGGAAAGCAATGTTTTTCACATCCGTCGTGGGTCGGATGTTTCGCTCGATCTCCCGTCGTGGATTTTCAGTCCACATTATATAAACTTTTTCAAGCATTCTGTAGGCACAGGTAAAAGCCTCTAGTACCATGAAATAATTTTAGGCGTTTTGCTTTTTTCTGTAAAAATGTCAAAAACACCCCCTCGGTCAATTGTTGACGAACTTTGACAATTAAATACTGGCGATCTACTTGGGTTACATCAATATTTTTTATGTCTATGGAGAGCCCAAAACACGCTCTTTATAGATATTATAAAATGATTTACCTGTATTAAGTAGCCTTTGCGGGACGTTTACGTTAATGTTATGCGAAAACCAAAAAGTACCAATTTTAAAATCGATTTTCTCAAAAAAACCCATTTTTTATTTTTTTATTTTTTGTTAAAATGTAGATATGATAGTTGTCTACTCGAAAAGCAAGTCGAGAAAGTGTATATTTTGTTTGTATGTTTTATATTTAAGCATCAATATCGTACAAAAACGTGTTTTTACGGCTTGAAACGGACTTGCGAATTGCGCGTCTTCACGAACTTGGAAATATTTTTGACTTTTTTCAACGCACCCACATAAAAATGAAATACAGTAGTTCTACCCTGTTATAATTATTGATCATTTAAATTTTATAATAGGCGGCAAGCTACATTGGAGCAGTTCAAAAGAGAAAGCAACATTTCTTAGCAGACCAGCAGGCGTCGTAAATTTTAATGTATAGAAATCGGCAGACGTCCCATTGATTCGGGGCCTTCATTGGCCTATATGAACGTCCCGCCCTTTCGGAACCAGCAGATGACCACGACCTTTCGCGCTCGTTGTGTTAGATAGGACGGCCCGTGACAGTAAAGCGAGCAGCGCACCCTGTGTCACGAGGAGTGAAATGGTACGAATGTGTCGTTAACGCGGCGAACAGTGACGGCCACCCAGGAGTAGTCAGTCAGTCAGAGTATTGCAGAAGGGAAAGCAAAGTAACTGTTGCCCGGGAGGATGAGAACACCATGGCCTTACAATATCGACGGTCAACAACAGTTCTGCCTGCCAAAACAACGCCGCGTGCGAGCTAAAACCGGCGGCGCGGGACGAAAATCGCGCACGCACACGAAGATGGGCCGGTTTCGTTAGGGATGTGGGAAAATTTTGAAACCAGCCATCCGTGCACGCGTGAAACGATACCGCGTATTTGCCCAAGCTTCGAACGCCCTATCCTAGAAATGGCCGTGCTCTGCAAAGTGGTTGTCCTGTGCTTGTCCTCCGTGTTTTATTCTTTCAATTTTATGAACTCTATCTCCCTCCGCGGAAATCCGATAGCACCGAAGGGTTATCTCTTTTGGAAACAGCAAAGCCCGGAGACTAGCATCAAAAACGAGCGTGTTGGTAAATATACTTGTGTCTATTCTTGCCCGGAGACTAGTTTGGTCGAAGTGAGCCTCCTTGGCAACTATAACCGTTTGTGAAGAGTGGTCTTCTCCCGAGATGAAAAGTTAGCGCCGGTTGACGTTTTTTTTTTTGTTTTTTTTAAAGAGAAGGGTTGAAGAAAAAGTTGAGTAACTGCATGCAGTAACTACCTCGAAAGCTCCTCTCCCGATATGAAGCTCGAGGCACATTATGTCTCGGTTACCTTCTCGCGCACCGCTGCTCGAAACTATTCTTCACTTTGTTCCGCACTGCCACGACGGATGTGCGGAACAGAGTGAAGAATAGATTCGAGCATCATCTGGACGCCATCATCCTGCCAGGCTTCAGTGTCATAGGACTGGACTCGGTGTCGTTCAGTTAAGACTTTTTATTATTTTATTTCGTGTGTGTTTCTTCGCCCCGCTGAACTTTGTTTCTCGGGTGCGGTTCTGCTGAACTTTTTTTAATGTTTCGTAACTAACTGTTTGTTAGCATTGTTTACTTGTTGGGTTTATTTCTTCGTGGCGTGGCGGCCTGGCGGTACTGTAGAGAGCGTGTTCGCACGCATTTGGTTGTGTCCCGTTTAGGGAATGCCCGGAGGAGTTGGTTTTTGTTCTTGCCGTGTGCGGCTGAGTTTTTCTGTCTTAATTAACTTTTTTTTTCCTTTACGTGTCGTTGAATTCTTTGTCTGACCAGGCGTGGACCTATCGCCTTGCCACGGCTCGAACCTAAATCTTTTATCTTTTTACCGCAATTTTCGTTAAGATCGGAGTTGGGTAATTTTATTCTTATTTATTTATTTTTATTCCCTACTCTTCTCCGTGACAATCTCTCCGTGTGTTTCGGATTGTTTCTGTGTCATCACCTTTGTGTATTACGGAAGTGAAAGGATATTCCCTGGTGATATCTGCGATGTGCGGTGAACAAACCCTAGCGTTTGGTTTCGGAAAGAATTGTATATAATAGATCAATAACGTGGTGACTTTTCATGTCTTAGTAATATGACAGCTAATAGCTAGTCATGCTAGTTTACAGTGAAAGTTTTATCAATCGAAAAAATACAACGTCTGTGCCTCTTCGATATTGAAGGTCTACTAGGCCTGCTGATTTGATTAGATATGTTTCTCGTGGTTTCCCGCTCTTTTCAAAACAAAAATAACTATTCAATACCACAAAATGCGTTTGTAATTGATTACAAAACGCAAACAAAAATTAAAGAAAACTTTTTTTATAATTCATAGAAGTGCACGTTTTTTTTTGTCTGACTTAGGTCTTGCAAAACGAAGACGTTCTTGTACGATATTGAGGCTTAAATACAGAACATACAAACAAAATATACACTTTCTGAACTGGCTTTTCGAGTAGACAACTATCATGTCTACATTTTGACAAAAAATAAAAAAATAAAAAATGGGTTTTTTGAGAAAATCGATCTTAAAATTGGTACTTTTTTGTTTTCGCATAACATTAACGTGAACGTCCCGCAAAGGCTATTTAGTACAGATAAATCATTTTATAATATCTATAAAGAGCGTGTTTTGGGCTCTCCATAGACATAAAAAATATTGATGTAACCCAAGTAGATCGCCAGTATTTAATTGTCAAATTTCGTCAACAATTGACCGAGGGGGCGTTTTTGACATTTTTACAGAAAAAGCAAAACGCCTAAAATGATTTCATGGTATTAGAGCGTTTTACCTGAGCCCACAGAGTGCTTGAAAAAGTTAATATAATGTGGACTGAAAATCCACGACGGGAGATCGAGCGAAACATCCAACCCACGACGGATGTGAAAAACACTGCTTTCCGCCGCGGCCTCTTTTAAAATTCGTAAGTCGAGAACAAAACATCCGACGGACTTGCGGTTTGTGGCTACTGCGTTTTTAGAGACGACGCCATAACATATATTTTTTTCAGCGAAATTAAAAATTCGACCCTTTTTGCCTGCACGATTTGAGATGAAACCACCTAGATATATATATATATATATATATATATATATATATATATATATATATATATATATATATATATATATATATATATATATATATATATATATATATATATATATATATATATATATAGGGTGTTTCACGAAAAGTAGACAAATTCGATATTGCGGAAACTATGCGTCTCACCAAAAAAAAGGCTTGTGTCGTTTTGAACCTGGGCCAGGGGTCTATTTAAGAAAATTATCAAAGTCCGAGGTAATTATATTGTTAATTATTTTGGCGTAATTAACGTTTTTAATATTGGGTTTAAGGGCATGGTTTCAATTAGAAAATTGCCTCATCATCATCAAAAACACTAAATCAACAAATTGCAGAACGATAGAGAACACGCGAAGCATTTTACGGCTTTCTGAAAAACCGTACGAATTCGACGGGATTTTAAGTTTCGGTTTGTTATCGGAGCGCATCTCAGCCCCGGCGGCAGCGCGCCCCGTGGAGAGATAGTGCATCGAACCTCTGCTGCGCTGTCATCGCGCGACGCAGCAGAGGCTGGTTGCGCTTTATCTCAACGGGGCGCGGTGCCGCCGGGGCTGAGATGCGCTCCGATAACAAACCGAAACTTAAAAACCCGTCGAATTTGTACGGTTTTTCAGAAAGCTGTAAAATGCTGCGCGTGCCTTCTATCGTTCCGCAGTTTGTTGATTTAGTGGTTTTCGATGACGTTGAGCAATGTTCTAATTCAAACTATGCCCTTAAACATAATATTAAAAAAGTTAATTACAGAAAAATAATTAACAATCTTATTATCTCGGACTTTAATAATTTTCCGAAAAAGGGCCCTGGCCCAGGACCAAAAAGACACAAGCCTTTTTTTGTTGCGACGCGTAGTTTTCGCAATATCGAATTTGTCCATCTTTCGTGAAACACCCTGTATATATATAGATGGTGACCCAAGTCACCAGGCTCGATCTAACAGGACAGTAAAAATCGACGCCCGCACGTAGCAATCTAAGCTTTTTGTTAAAGTTGTATTTCACTGGTCGGTTTTTCTTGTAAAATTACAAATGTTAGCTCTCTTTTCGTTAAAAACAGGGCCAAGAAACTTGCCAGGGTCAAACGGCGAACTGTGACGCAGACGACTTAGTCGACTAGTGGAGTGTGTTTTGCGTTTATTTATTTATTTATCTTTCTCTACCGTAATGGAAAGGGCCGTCAACATACGTCATCACTATATGCGTGCTCTCGTGTTGTGCAAGGTTTTTATTACTCGGTTAAATATCGATCGCCCTAGAATAGCGTGAAGCACAGGTTTTTAGCATCCTTTTTAGAGCATTAATACAACACTAAACGTAATTTAAAGCATCTCTGTTTGTGGTTTTAGGTATATTTCAGATTGCACTAGCAATCGAAAAGTCCTATAATGAATACGCCAGAATAAAAACTTGTTTTTATGTCACGCTAGAAGTTGTAAAAGAGCACCACCGCTTTAGGTAGAGGTTTTATTTAGGGTCTCAAATACATTTTTGTATATAACTTAGAACAAAGCTAGAAGCAGAAATAACAAAACTAGCGAGCAAAAAAAAACACAAATGCATCATATTTATGGAGTATTTACTTCACCCATTGTGTATGAATTGCACGGCCATCAATTTATTCATAAGAGTTTGCCATGAGCGAGCTGCCTCTTGAAATACAAAATTCATATTATTAAGCCTGGAAGTAAAAATAATTATAAAAAACTTGCATTGTGCTTCTTTTATTTTTGGGGCTAAGTTGGGAGCCATTAAAAGTGTAAATTAGTTTATTTCTTAGCAAATTAACTAAAATGTTTCAATTAACTTTTTTTTTTTATTTTCGGAGGTTCAATATAGTTATCGAAGTGGTATAGCTGTGACGTGAAATTTTGATTGAAAAGTGCTTAGTGGGCGCTTCAGGACGAAAAATACAATAATTGCACAAGGCTCTATATCGAAATGAAGTGGAAAGAGAGCGACCGTGACGTCGATTCTTCCGCTCTGCACTCGCGTCGCACCGCTTACGTCTTTCGCGGCGCGCACACGGGGGTTGCGGAGGTGGCATTCAATTTTGAAGACGCAGATCAAGCACTGCTGTCCGGCTCACCATACACGGCCGCTACAGCCTGGCAGTTCTCGCACTCGTCTGCATACAAACTACCAGGCCGGCATCCCGGTTGTTGTAATCGAATTACCAGAGCTGCCGGTGATTCATTCACCGTCTAATGAGACAGTCTTTTCTCGGGGACAACAAAGGCGTATAGAAACATCGCAAAAAGGCGAGCACTGTTGGTAAATGCGTGGACTTCTAACATAAAGGAGGGGTGAATCCTTTTTTACTCTCTTTGGACTCCTAGGTGAAAGTAATTGCAACACCAAAACACTGAACTTATAAGGCAAGCGTAGAACAATGCACGCTGGAGTGAAGAAGTATTGGCCGAAAGTTGCCTATAGTGAAGGCTTCCGGTATTACGGCGAAGCTTTCTTCCGCTGTTACTGCATCCTCTCCTCTTAGATGAAAACGAAGACAGAAGAGTCGCCGAGGCGTCCAGAAATCAAATTATGTTCTCGACACAAGGGTCTCTCGAGATACCTTTGTATTGTGGAGAAGAGGGAACGAGAGCTGTACGGCAGGGCTAAGAACGCCCAAACTGGATAGGGCAGGGCTTGGACGCCTCAACTAGCCATCCGCAACCTTTTGAGCTAACAGTTGCTCTAGGTCTAGAGTATAAAAAAGTGCGAAGTTAGCGGAATTGGAAGAAGGAACTTGATTAGAAAACTTCCAGGAAAGTTTCAGTTTTGGAGCCGAAGTTTTGTAAGAATCTCGCCACCCTGGCGAAGCTGTCAAATCTAGCAAAGTACTCGGCAAGACTTGTTTCCTTTTGAATAAAAATCATTCAGATATAATTTGCCTAGTAAACGTATAAAAAGTCATATATAATCGATGAGGCGTATATGATGTTCTATATTATTCTATTCGTTTTCATGTGCTTATTGGAAAAAAATCATAAAACTTGTTTGTACTGTATATGATGCATTGCACAAGAAATAAAAAGGCGTGAACAGGAAAAGGAGAAGCAATACAAAACTTTGGCTAGTACTTTTAGTTAATGTTAAGTAAAACTCCCCTTACAGTTCTTATTTCTCTTACACATCAGTCGTACTTAGACGTATAGTCTCGTATACATACATAAGATAAGGTCTAGCGGACAAGAAAAGCAAAACGCCAGGTTAAGTACCGTGTCGTTAAATGTGAAGGAGCTCACCCTCAAACTTAATAGGTGCAAGTTTCGCTGATGAACTACCCTAGATTGGAGAACAATACACGGAACGAAAACTAGAAAGCCTAACACTGAGAGCGGAAAAGGATACTTTTAAAAACCTTACCAATGACTCGTTATATTGAACTCACCGAAAGAAAATAAAGACAGACCATCGCGTAAAACAAAACCCTTCAAAACAGCAATTATGAAACGACTGAAGAAATGCCATGAGTTCGCAATTGTAAACTCGAAGAATGAGATCGCTTCAGGCAATACTCGACCACATTTTTTAAGAGCGTGATGAGAGCTCGTTAAACGTGGCATGCTCGGAAGGAAATACAGGCTGTCTTTCTGCTGTTGCAGTTCTTATGTCACGAGAAGAACTAATGATCGAAAGGCCTTTGACTGGGTTGTCTCTTTTTGTCGGTTGTTCTCGTAATATTGTTGTTTTTCCTTGTAGCCGTTTGCGCTAAAGTAGAAAAAAAACGTTCATAGGCAAATTAGTTTTGCACGTGGTGGTTACTTTTGTCAATAATAATTTGCACAGATTAATGGGATAATCTGTCTTTTTCTTTGAGTTCGAACTACTGCAAGAATCATAGCGATTGATTCGACCCAAAATTATTTTGTTTATTTACTTCGTTGAGTAGCCTGGTAAAAAAAAGTGATCACGGCTGGCATTTTATGCATTGAGGTCAATAGTGAAGTATACGTCGATGCTTCTTTTTTGAATTTTCATTTCATTTTTAAGCAGACGTTGAGTGCACAGAAAGAGTGTGTCTAGAAAGTTATTGGAAATAATTTAATAATAGGGAAGTAATACGTGAAATTTATAGAGCATGAACAAACGATAAAGAATCAAAGAAAGCGGAAGGTTGAAAGTAAATTTGAAGAAATACACTGAAATGTTTCAATGCTCATCGTGATGTGGATCGTACGTCTAAATGTGCACGGCTACTTGGTAAGCTAATGACTAGAAACATTTTAATAGAAGTTTATATTAAAAACTGAGTGAATCGCGGCAACATTGGTAGACGAGATTTCACCACAGTAATATTTAATAACATTTTTTTATGACAAATTGCAAAACAAATATTTCAGCTTGACTCTCATGAAAACGCACACAGTATTTTAATGTACACTAGGCTGAATGCTTTTATGCTTCTTTAAACTACGAATATTGGAAGAATTCCCTTGAGAATTCGCCGAAAACGAAACGGAGACCCAGCCCTTAAGAAAAGATAACTTTATAGTTCACCCCGCGCAGTACATCGCATATTCACAAGACTCCATAGCGACAAACGCTGCCGGGCAATACTCCGACGAAAAGAATGCCTGGAGGCGGCAAGACGTCGAAGGGAGTAAAGGAACTGTCAGCGACAGACATATCTGTTCAAGGAAGACGGGCTTTTTGCTGAAAGCGGAGGGTGAGCTCTTCTAGCAGGATTGGCGCAAGGGGAACAAGAGTTGCTTTCAACCGAACAGAAGAGACGTTCTACCGTCGCAAGGAGAGCGAGCGGGGATGGTGTCTTCAGATCTCTCGAGTACGCAGACGTGTTTGCTGTTCTTCTGGCAGAGCAATTTGCAGCAGTTCCTTATCTTGCTATGCCGGATGCTCAACATGCTAAATCGGGAATGAGAGAAAGAGACGGGTTATAATAGTTCCTGCTAATTAAATTTATGACTGTACATGGGCAATGCTACCAGCCTTGAATATATGAATCCTGAAGTACAAAAATCGATGTTTGTTAACGTTAAAATTATAAATGACAAAAATAATTGCGGTAATCTAACCATAAAATGATTTATGAGAACAGTTGTCATATTTTGCGAGAAACGTATTATTTCTGTTTAATGGTCACCACTTCTTGAAACTCGAAACTCATAAGAGTTTCAAGATAAATGAGCTTCTGAACGGTTCATAAGATAGAATAAAATTAACGAGCTCACAGATTGAAAACCGATTTTCTTGATCGCAGAAAAAGGCTGATGACGTGTTGCTAGAAATGTATCAGATCTACCAAGAGATATCGCGATACACGTCAAAAATTCACTTCGAAAACAGATGAAAATATATTTGAAAATACAAGCACAAGAATATAGCTTGCTGGATGATAACGGTCAAGTAGTACTTAGAAGGATATTAAAAAAAACAATTACAAGCACCTGCAAGTGAATATGAAAAAAGGAGGAGCTTGGCTCAAACTTTTTGAAACAAAAATTCGATAATTTGTTTTAGACCAACAAATGAGTACTCACCGGAAGATGGCTAATAAAATCGAAGCAATAAATGGTGGTTTTGACAACGATCAGCCGAATTGTAATTTGATATCACTGGGAAGAGTTCCTGTAAAACAAGTCCTCTATGTAAATTTAGAAAGAGTTATATACGTAAAGACAGGAGACGAGACAACACATGTTTCATATTCTGAAAGATGTGTTGTCCCGTCTCCTGTCTTTACGTATATAAATCTTTCAAAACTTAGATCATTACCAACGCGCTCACTACCATGTATAAGTCCTCTATACTTCTGTTACAAAAGATAAAACAACAAACATATATTTAAGATTAACGTCTTATTATTAAGAACGGTATTGAAAATCGAATTTTTTCGCAAGGATTACCAAAGTAATCTGTGGTGAAGATTAACTTGAGATAACTAGAGATTTTCTATTTTTCCAAAACGAAGTGTCCATCAGTGGCACAACCTCAATAATCAGCCTAGCACACCCGAAGCTCGGCACGCGACGCAAAGCACACTGCTTATTTACACGAAATTCCGAACCATTAAAAGTTGAAGTTGTATTTTGATCTATGTGTCAAACCGTCATACGCAGAATTACCTTTTATAATCTTGCTGCTGTATCCAACCCCAGTCTCGGCTTTCCAGGCACGGGACGCCATATCTAGTGTCACCACATCCTCCTTTTGTGGCGTTATTTGGAAGCTTCCACAAATCGCGAATTCTCTCATAGCTTCTCGGACTCCTCTCCTACCTCTCCGTTTTTTAATTCCTTTATTGTTTTTTTTCCACAGTTTTATTGCGTGATTGACGGAGCTAGCAGCGCAGGTGGTTGGCAGCCGGCCAACTAGATAAATTGTCTTCGACCATGGCAGGTTTCACAATTCAAGGAGAAATCAAAATTAGCTTCAGTAAGAATGGAATTCTTAGTGCAACATGCAATGATTAGCGCACCGCCAGATATAGCGAGCTCAAAATATTGTGATTATTAAAAAAAAAACAGCTTTATCACCGTACTTCAGTACCTTCGCGGCACCTTCGACACTTCCTTTCTTTCTCTTCCTTTTCTTTCTCGCTTACCCTTTCCTTTCCATCACTCGGCTCTCCTATTTCTAGATCGCTTCGGGGCCGAGATTAATCATCCTCATTACGACTCATTACGACTCCCAGAGTAGAAACGGGAAAAAAGATCCTATAGGTTCCTCTCTGGGTCCAATTCTCCGAGTCACATGTTGCCTAGTCCAACCAATCCCCGCCCACATCCAGGAAACGCATGTATCTACGAGCCAGACGTCGCCCTGGGAAAAGAAACGATTTGCTGAGGACATCGGCTCTCTGCGATGTTTTTTTTCTGTTTCCACGCACGTCACGAAATGCAGTAGTCCTCAGAAAAGAGGCCAGTGCGACAGAGTGTTTTCGCTCACATTCCTTTGAAATAAGCTACCTGCTAAGCTGGTGGATGAAAACATTTGAGGACCAAAGAGGAGGTACTACTAACAATCAAGCAAACAGCCCGGTACGGCCGACGGCCCCATCGGTGGTTGCTTTCCTCTCGGCTTCAGCAGCCCGTATCCCGGCAACACCAGGCGAAGGGATGAAGTGCAAGGAGGTACCGCAGAGGAGGTCACGAGGCAGACAAAAGCCAATCTTGAACTAGGCAAGATTAGTCGGGAGCAGCGGCTGGAATGACCGCCACCGCACGTTCTCAGTTAAACATCGAATCGGCAATGAAACAATTATACAAAACATAATTGCTTTGTTACAAGCACATCCGTGTCTACGGTTTCGTGCCTAGTACACATTGTTCGTCTTGTTTTATGCGAGATAATGAAATTGTATTATTTTAATCTCCATTCCTAGTGTTAATTTTGATAGGATTTACAATTGACAACTATTGACCCATTTCTACTTACATAACCGATGAGATCTATTAGATTAATTCACTCCTGCTTTGCAGAAAACTCGCGGTTGATTTTTTATACGACATGAAATTTAGGACAACATATAATATGCGTTTATAAATTATATCTTAGTAAAACTTGTTTGATCTTAATTGAAGGAACCTTTATTTAGACTGGATAATCAACGAACATTGATGTTAACCCGTCCACTAAGAATTTTTACATTGAAGTATTGTTAACGGCAAATGATACTGTATCAAATATGTATGGAGATGTTTCATGCAGTAGTTCTATGGCTACTGATTTTATTTTCTAATACCCATCATAAGTTATTAAAGATAGGTTTTAAAATTTCGTGAGGAGCGAAATTGCCCACGTCAGCCCCAGATTCTAGCTTATCTCTCAGAATAAGAGTAGTGTTTGATTTTGTAACACTATCCGAGAGCGGAGGCCGTTAATAATAGGTTTCACCTCGAAATAATAATAAAAGAAATGGTATACAAAAGGCCACTCTTGATATACCTTTGTTTGTGCATTTTAATTGATTGTCTGCTTAAAGTATAAAACGAGAGCTCGGATAAACGTATGCGCGCTGAAGCATATGCGAGTTATTATGGTGACTGCGAGACCACAACGTCAATAAAATAAATATACTTTTCAATATAAGAGAAACCGCTCTATATAATAGCACGCCGAGCACATAAAATTCTAAATACACTTTGTTAAATACAAGAGGAATGCGAACCAAATAAAAACACTGTCGTTTTTGCATTCAGTGGACGTTAATCAATCATTAGCCCCACAATCAATTTTAAACACAACAAAGACATGTCAAAAAGTCGCAAAAGCTTTGGCCCGTTTTTTTTTAATTTTTTTATGCCGAAGAGGTCGTGGGGAGAAACGGTGTAAAGCAACATCGTATTACCCCAAAAAAATCTCCCGGGGAAATACGGAACGCTCCGCGACTCGTCGTGATGATGCAGATGATGTAGGGGCTGCTGCGTAGCCAATATAAAACACAAGCGCCAGCTCTATCGACCATGGTATCGACCGCTAAGTTGTTTGGGGGGCCACGTATGAATGAATAACCAGCAGTACGCTCGCAACAATTAATGTGTCGTTTTTGTTTTACGTCGCTAGGGTATTTGCGTAGGGTATTGACGTTCTCGGTTTGTTGCTAAAGGCATCTCGCTGAAATGAAGCGCCTTGATCAAAAACAAAACAAAAACAAACAGCATTGTTGGTTTTACGTTAACCTTTTACCCAGAATTATTGTTCTTTGATAATCTTAAAACGCAATATTGTGACATTGATTTCTGCATTCTGATGAGCGAAAGAGTTTCATCCAATAAACTTTTCACTGATTCTTCACTTTGTATCGCAGGTGATTCATCAGCTTTAGGGAAAGACTGAGAGACTGAAAAAAGCAGATAATGTAGTATATTTCTTGGCTCTTATTTATAATTTGCTAACAGCCAGATCGCGCAATGCCGGTATGTTTCCTCTTGGTAAACTAGAAATCGGCAGCCGCGCTACTTGTAATTGATCGCTGGCGAGTGAGTGGGTGTGCTCTGAAATGCAAATTCAATTATAGCTCGCAAAAAAAAAAATATCATGCACGCGGTTTGGTTTAGGTTACTGATACTAGTGCCACAGAAATTCAGGAGTCATGCCAAGACTTTAAGAAGAGGCACTCTTGAGTACCCCGTGTAATATAAACTGTTCGCCTTTCAAACGTAGCGCTTTACCTTTTGCATGTAACTCTAGAAAATGAAACTATAAGTCGGACCACATTAGCACGATATTTAGGGGATCTTGAAGATAATTACGTATTCTTATGTTCTCATACGGACTTCATTGTTAATCAGTTCCTATGCGTGCTGGGAATAATTTCTCGCTTAACTAGATCTTTTAGAACTAAGAATTGTCTCTTCACGACTATAGTGTACCCGTGTGCGCTCCAGACTTGAATTTGCATCTGTGGCACGGAACTCCATCTCTATTACAACGAGTGGAAATATTGAACACATACAAAAACTATTTGTAGCATTAACCTATGACAAATATTTTGGTCGAAATTGCTATTATAAAAACAATTTAATTTTAGAAAAAAAATAGGCTGTTTTTTGTTTAGGGAAGGTTTGTCTGAGATATAAAATGTTTACATAGGTTTACTCATGATTCAATAGATATCCCCACTCTTCATGTTTTTTTTTTTAACTTCCACATTCCTGTTACTACAAATACTAGAAATGCAGTTTTTTTATCCAGATGATGGGTAACTAATAGCGCAGGGACACGGACAGAGTAGAAGATGGAAGACAAATATGGCGCTGACCGTGTCCCTGCGCTGTTTGCTACCAGTCAAAATGAACTACCCACTAGCCTATTCGTCAACGCCATTTATCCAGATATTCAACACAACCTTTCACCGATTTCGCGAATACAGGATGTTTTAAACACTGAGTTTACAAATTTTAATATTTTTCCACAAATATTTAGTTTAAAAAAACGAAATTTGGGCATGTATGTGAATTTAGGTGTGAGTATGCATTTAGGCGTGTCTGTGAATTTAGGCAGGTGTATAAATTTTATCAAGTGTATTTTTTTCAATTGTGTATGGTGTTGTCTGAAGCTTTACCGAAAGGGCCTCTGAGCTGTTGGTAAGAACTAGGAAAAATAATTGAATGTGTAACCGGCTTTTCTAACTTCTAAGACATTGTGATATTCGTGTAGTATAAGAAGTAGTAAACCAAGTAAATGTGTGCTCTAACTGGCTCTTAGAGTGATTGATTCCTAATCTCTACAATGCAGCACACCTACAGATGAAATGCTATGCTAAAGTATGGTATCACACAAAAAGAGCAGTCGGTCATAATTAGCCAGTCTCTTAGATTTTTATTTCTTCTGTGCCATCGCTCGAAACAACGATACGCAAGTTCAATTATTATTTCTAGAGAAACTCGAAATACAACACCTCTTGTTTTCTGCACAGCTTACAGTTTCAAACATATAGCGATATATATTAAGACAAGCTGCGTTATTAGACATCACGATTTTTTTTTAATTAACAATACTGCAGACCCCTGGAGGGATCCAAACGGGAGAGGTACATGAAGTTTAAAACAGTACAATGCATCAGTAAATGCTATCAGCAGAAGTAAAGAAGAAGCACACTTTGTATACATCTGTACATACACACCGAAAAAAATAAGGAAACCACATAAGGAATCTTCTATAGAAAGACATTTGGCATCCTATGCACACTACACACACACACACACACACACACACACACACATCACAACAAGACAGTGTAGATGAGTCACGTTTTTAAATGGTACATAGATTAATTTATGGCAAATGCATAAGTACAATGCTTGAATTTGTCTTTATGACATTGAAATATACCGCTAAAATGTCTAATCTGTCTGAAATACTGGGGGGGGGGGTAAACCATTTCAATTATTATTCGCATTGGGGAAAAATAATAGTTTTCTGTATTCTTTCTTGCAGAAAGAGGCACGACAAATTGTGGGTGTTTATGGCGTGAATGGCGCGTTTTGGGGCGGATAGCAGGTGGCTGTGAAGCTGCAACATACTACAACGTCCCGTAACGATCGGTGTCTCCAGCTTTTTGTTTGTTTAATTTCCCCGTGTCACATGTCGCTTTAGAGAACACGCCACGTCTTTGTGAGCTGTCGCCTATTAAAATTTAGCACTGAGAGCTTTCAAATAGAAATTTTCGCGTCGTCGAACCCTTAAGAAGCAAAAGTAAGGAGAACAAGGGATAATTGACGCGAAGAGAACCGGTGGACTGGGGACCATCTTTCTTGCACCTCGGGCAAAAGCAATCAGGTTGCCTGAATGCTCGCGCTATTCATTAATATCTCGCGAAACCGACGTTTTTTGTTTTTTTTGCGCACGTCCTATACTTAATAAATTTGGGCTGTCACTCCTAGGATCTCAAACGCTCTAAGACTCTCAATTGAGTCAATCAAATGTTTAAAAAAAATTAAATTTGCTTGAATGTACCTGGGAACTTTGAAGTGAGAAATGAGGCTTGGGAAAATAGAGTGTTCTTGAACTGGGTTAATGGCTCTTGTCCTTATCGTACGGTTTCGGGGATATATTTATTTTCTTTTATTATTTCCCTATAAATTGACAATTTCATTTTACTCTATTACATCGCTTGCCGAGCGCGAATCATACTAGAAGACTGTTATATTGCTAAAGAGCCATCAAATAATCATTTTATATATGGGCTACATTAACACTTTGTTTAATTCACCGTTATAGTATTAAACATTTTCACCAAGAAAGTGTGCAAAATGGCACACGCTTGCCAGGAATGAACTGCTCTACTGCTGAGCCTGGTGGAAGAAGGAAAATAATGCGCGTTAGAGCAGAAGCGCGAAATCTTACACTTCTAGATTCTGTCATCTGCACAGACACGTGTTTGTGAAAACTAGGATTCCAGGATTGCAGCTTCCGGCCAGTGAGTAAAAGGGTTAAAAAACATTTTGACGACATGATGGCGCTTAAGACGAGGACAAAAGGGAGACTAGACAACACGGAGCGCTTGTCTAGTCTCCCTTTTGTCCTCGATCTTAAGCGCCATCATGTCGTCAAATTCCCAGTACCAACTAGCCCAACAATCTGCATTGATTCGGTCAAAAAACAGAATGCAAAGTACAAAAAATTACTGCACGATATTCATTATAGAATGTCAGGGTTGCGACAAAATCCAGACCCCCTGCCTCTTTTTCGGGAAAGACGCATTACTAAGTTACAAATGCGATTTCGTCTATAGTCAGATACAACCTAAGAAAGACAGTGCAAGGAGGAAAATGGCGGAAAATAAAAAAAAGATTAAGTGGAGAGGGGCGACCTTTTTTCCACGATGTCTTTTCTCGTGAGTGCCCTTTGCCCCCTCGCACTGTCTTTCTTAGGTTGTATCTGACTATCGCATATAATTATTCGAAATAAATCATCTTGCAGTGCAACATGATAATGGGAAGTCAAGCTCTAGATCAGGGGTGGCCATGCTGCTGCTCTTGGCGTGTTGAAGTTTGGGTTGCGGCTCCCTAATAAACCCCCCTCCCCCGCCCCCCTGCCTCCCTCCCGGTCACACGAGCACTTTCCCCAAAAAATGAATAGAACGCGGTTTAAATTGAAAGACACGTTGCGGTTAGGTAGTCTTGTGCTACAGCTACCTTACGTGCAGTTGGACTGCGTTGGACTCCGATAGATCTAAAGTAGTTCAAATTTCATTTATTGCTCTGGACAAAGGGGAGGGGGGTGCTCTGCCCCTCCGGGGTAATTGCGGAGGAAGCTCGGGCCCGCGAGCCCCCCCCCCCCTCCCCACCCCGTAGTCGGCGCCTGCGGGTGAGTCGTTGGTCAAAAAGAAAGTTCGCTTATACACTCACATGCGCGTACGGAGGGTTGCCGACGTTCAGCAGCCCGGTGGGCTGTCCGACATCACCAAAATTCTACTTTTTTAAAGAAAAAACAAGTTAGATACTTATTATTTTTAGGGCAATTTTTTCATGAGAAAAAAAGTAAAGCGGAATATTTATGCTGCTAAAAACTAAACACGATATATTGTCTTTTTCTAAACCAAGCTATCAGTAATCCAATTTGTGTCCTACACTAGAAGCTACTGTCATACACAGAGAGTAAGATAAATGCGCGCAGGTTCACTGTGACTTTTTGTGACCTAATTAACATGCTTTTAAACCTGGAAACTAGCCTTACACACTGTAATGCATTGTAAAAAATATCAGGGCGGAAGTTTTTATGCTTTTATTATTTTTAAAAATTCTTTCAAATATGATTTATGGTAATAAAAACCCGAGACTCAGAAACACGGAAGTGTTTTTATTACCATGAATCATCTCCAGCTCGCTTGTTTCTTAAGTATTGTTGCAATTTTTCAATTATAAGCTGTGTAAAAAAAAATCTAACCAGGGTTTATTTAACAAGCAGTACCCTCGATGTTATGTTTCGAAACAAATTCAAGCATAATATGCGCTGAGCCTCATAGCATGGCAATTTTCATCTCATTTGAAAGTGCATTCTTAACTCTGTACAAATATAAACAACGTTCAAATTTTTACTAGCGCTGGCTTGTCATCGTAAGCGGGAATCTAAAGAGACAGCTGAACCTTTTTTCCCGAGTCTCAGTTACGCTGACGGTTATAAAACGAAGGTTTTACGGATCCAGCAGGAGATTGCTTCCGGTCTGAAATACAGTGACTGCGCGTCGTTATGAACCACCATCCGAAACGGGCTGCCTAGAATCCCCACGTTGCAGGGTGTAACGACGGAGAGTTATGTGCTTATGAATATTAATACCTGAAATGGTAATGCGTTTTTAGAATTTTTGTTAGATTCTACTTTTTGTTTTGATGTTCCTTGCGTTACCAATGAACACATAACGAAACTGACAGTTGGAGCGCCAGAGCGCAGATGACCGGTATTTTTCTACGACTCTGTCCTCCTATTCGCAAAAATGAGGAGATCAACGAAAAACGAAAAAAAGACACGTTGTAACAAGTGGAAGCAATAAAGTTTGAGTCATGTCTCAGCATATACGAGCGGGATTGAGAAGACTATGATTTGAGAAGGTTTAAGCCGTGTGGACGTATTTTGTCCAGACTGAAGACCCGGGAGTTCTGTGGTGCGTGTGTCGTGTGCGTGTGTGTGTGTGTGTGTGTGTGTCGTGCGTGTGTAGTGTGTGCGCGTGTGCGTGTGTGCTGTGGTGCGTGAGTGCGTGCGTGCGAATGTGTATGTTTTGTTCGGTACGAAGTAAGACATGATCTATAATACAATCAGATGGCATCAAAAACAGACAAGAGTTACTGCTTTCGGATGCGTGTCAGCGTATTTTAGCACTCATATTGTACTGGATGTCTTCGGTTTCTAAAAGGCCGAAACTAAAAAGAAAAAAAAAGACGAACTATATTTATTTATACTGCCAGACCCACACCCCGCTCGGAATGATAACAAGCCTCATCGACGTGGCTCGTGACTCTTCATGCTCTTGTGTTCAACGAGATTTTGATTTTCTGACTGGAAATCAAGACCTCCCAGGGACTCTGTGAAGTAATAAGAATGGTAGGAATAATTGTTTTTTAACTGATTGAAGAAACACCTTTCAAGGAAAACGTAAATTGTTCGCCTTTTCAGCATACTTCATTTATATTCCAATGGTAGCCAGAAAGCTTTGTAATAATATTCGTTTACTATACGAACTTGTTATTGTCTTAAAGGCCGACGTACACTTCGCGCTTTCCACTTTTGCCCACCTCCTCCTTTCTTATATCCTCTCCCCTTTTTACCTTTCTCCAACTTGGCTCCCTCGCAGCTTAGGAGAAGGGAGCGCTAAGAGGATTATCTTCCCTGCAGAAAACCGAGGTTGTACGTCGGCCTTTAACAGTTGGTGGGTGCAATATAGCGACACCAGCTTTGCTTAGAAAGTTACCCCAAGTCTCGAAAATTAATTGCGTTTATCTTTTAGAACCCCCCCCCCCCTTCCCCTCCCTTCAAGCAGAAATAAAAATGCTATTGCAAGCAAGACTCAACTAAGAAACATTAAAGGCCCGATACCTTCGGAGGATTTATATCGCACCTTCCGTATACGTTGTTCGGCCTTCCACTTATTTACTAAAGCGACTCATACCCGAATTGTTTCTTGAACTCCTACAAGAATCATAAACAAAATGTAGAAGCACACACCATTTCAAAATGCAGCACAATGAACCGACCAGAGAAGGCGTCGAAGCAATGAAAGGAACGAAATATTGTCCTACTTTCCTATTTCAACGTTGTTCTTTTTCAGAAAACAATCAAAATCTTTACAAGCTTCTTTTTTTTGTTTTTGTATCGCAACCCAGAAGAGAAGAAAATATATATATTTACACATTACTAGATCTACTGTTCTTTTATTTACCAAGTTGACCATAAGTCTAAGGAAGCCGTAAATAAAATCATGCTGTTTGCTAGTCTTTGATAGCTTCTCAACCAGAACTTTTAAAATAATTTTGTTCACGTGTTTTACACCCTTCCTCTTTCTAAGAATCGCATTTTTTTAACATTGCACTTCTTTAAATTTATTGCGCACGAGGTGTACCTGACATTAAGTCATATTATATCTACTCTTCAAGCTGCAGGTGGCAAATAAAACAATTAAAACATAGGGCAAAATATAACAATTATGAGGTGTAAAACAAAAAATAAAACCTACACACACAAAAAATAGGCTTCTTGAAGGTGCCAGTTTGCTTGTTTCGGTTTTGTTTCTACTCCAAATTACTATACGCGCTATAACCTAAGCTTATATTTGTTTTAATGTTGTTCATCATCTTAGATTACATTTTGTATATCATCGCAGTTATAATCTACGTCTTCCGCATGCTTGGCTAGTTCACTGGTCGCCACCACTTCGGACGTCTTTGCCAATTTTTTCTGTATATTTATTAAATATTTTTGACCTAACGTACCTAGAATAAAGGTTTACACCAGTTGCCCCTTTTATAACTGCAGTAAAATATGCAAGTGGTGGCAACAAAATCTGTTTGATGTAGTTCATGAATAAAATTCAAAGTATCGTCTCCCGTGGGACCAACTTAATGTCTTTTGTGGATAAAACAACCGATGAGCATGTTGTATGACTCGGCCCAAAACTTTGATCCATGATTTCGGAGCCTCAAGGGACGCAAGATACAACACCGATGATGATCTAACCGGCAAACGAATATCTCTAGCACGTCCGTAAATCAAGCAATGAAGACCACATCACAGCCGTTTGTGAGTAGTTGTTACATCTACAGAGAATGAGAGAATCTAAACAGCTAGCAGGCACACCAAATACCGCTTGTTTTCAACATTTCTCAGGAATTTAGTGTCATTAAAAGTAAGAAAACAAAATATACGACTGAAGACGTAGGATACTCAATAGCTCTCAGCTGGCCAGGAGCTAAAATGCTTTCCTGTTTTTGTCGGTTATTCGTGTTGATTGGTTGTTCGTGTAATCACATCAGTGCTTAAAAATTATAATCTATATACAATATATATAAATATACATATTGTTAGGAAGAAGCATCGAAGCGCCCCCCGGCTGGAGAGTTCGTGCTGGGTGCTCGAGGTCAAGGCAGTTGGCGATCGAACCGTTCTGTAGAGCAGTCTGTTGCCAACCTACTTCCATTAAATCATCCCCATTAAAAGCCCCCTTCAGGTGGTGGAGGTCTTTCCGTTCCCCAACCTCTCACTCGCATCGACCCACCTCAAGTCCTCGGTCTGGAACTCCGCAGCGGCCGCACCACAGCCAGTATGCCTGAAGAAGGGGACAATGCCCACGGCTCCCCAACTCCGCCAACGGCTGTGGCCACAACCTCAGCGGCACCGCCGCCACACACTCAAGCTGTTAAGAACCGACAACGCGACCCACCGCTCTTCGCTGGTTCATCCGATTCCGACGTCCACGACTGGCTTAAGAGCTACGACCGGGCCAGTCAACACAACCGGTGGGACGACTCATTCAAACTAGCGAATGTAGTGTTTTTTCTGAAAGAAACGGCACTTCAATGGTTCGACAACCATGAAGAAGAAATTAACTCCTGGGATGCCTTCAAGACACGCTTCGCCGACGCCTTTGGTAAGCCGGAACAGCGCCGACAGCAGGCGAAAGAAACATTGGCTCGCCGCTACCAGGTTAACACCGAATCATCCCTTGCCTACATTGAAGACGTCCTCAAGCTGTGTCGCCGCGTTGATGCTCACATGCCAGAGGAGGACCGCATCCGACACCTATTCAAGGGCCTTTCGCAGGAACTTTTTACCATCGTCGCTCCCAAATCTCCTCCAACGGTCCAACACCTCATCGACGAATGCAAGAAATACGAGGAACTCCAAAGCGCCCGCATCAACAAGGCACCGTTTGAGCGGCTCCCTGAGGTATGCCTCGCACCTGCATTTAACACGGACATTAAAACAATGATCCGGAACATTATCCGTGATGAACTGCGGCCTTACCTGGCTCACTTACAACCCTGTGTCGACGTTGCCCCCCAAGATCCGCATGTGCAATCAATTCAAAAGGTTGTGCAACACGAAATTCGCTCTGCGTTAGGACACCTGTCTCCGCCAACACCCCCGCCTATACCAGCACCGCCGGTGGCTCCACTTGTTTGCTCCATGGCGCATGACCCTCAGCCCCGCTACACCAGGGCTCCTGTTTACCAGGTCTATTCTCCGACAGGGTCCTATGGCCCACGTCGACGAACTGACATCTGGCGCACAGAAGACAACCGCCCAATTTGTTACAGCTGTCAAACGCCGGGACATATTGCACGCTACTGCCGCCGATCAGCGGACGCTGCCGCCTACCGACACTTTCCCCAAGGCCCGTCCCCCTACTTTCACAACGAGAGCATGCCTTCTGGAGACCGACGCGCTCGAGTTTCCCCTTCGTCGCTCACCACTCGCCGGGGCCGGTCGCCATCGCCTTACCCTCGCCGTTCGCGCTCTGTGTCGCCCCTCAACACCGTCGCCGCACCTACTGAGACATCAAACTAAGCCCAGCAGCCTGTGCTAACACCGGAGGTCAGGCTGCATTCTTCAAACTCGACAAAAACCCTCCTTGTAATGGACCGACGACCGTTCAGATTGTAATCGACGGACAAACATTTACGGCTTTAGTGGATACCGGTGCCGCCAAATCATGCATTGCCGAAAGCGTTCGCCGCAGTTTGCGTAAGGTGCTCACACCCGCTCATGGACGCTTACTACGCATGGGCAATGGAGAACTGGTGCGACCCCTCGGCTACTCAACCATGTTCATGCTTCTCGGAGGAAGCCGTTACGTTGTCATTTTCACAGTACTACAAAACTGCGTCGCTGACGTCATCCTCGGGTGCGACTTTTTGACTTCAAACGAGGCCTTTATTGACTGTAGCAGCGGCGAGCTCCATCTCAACATCTGCGATACAGAAGACACTGAAGACACTCTTCCCGATTCGCCTCCGGTTGTTCTTCGTACTGCAGACGACATACGCCTGCCCGCGTTTTCAGCAGTTTCCGTACAGCTTGTACTCGAATCCCCTTTTAACAGTGCTTGCGGTCTCGTGGAGCCTATCGCGACTACTTTTGCAAAGAAGGGCGTTCTTGTTCCCCACTCTATTGCCATGGTGAAAACACGACGAGTGCACTTATACATTACAAACCCTTCTGCGGAACCACTCATGCTAGCTCGTGGATCGCGTATCGCCACAATCCAAACGTGTGACGAACATGCTATCGCCTCTTTATCTCCAGCACCTACTACGACAAAGTTACAAGCGGCTTCGGCTGACACTCTGAGCGAGCGCACTGCCCAAATGATAGACTCTTCTCTAACGAATGCTGAACGTGAATCTCTCCAACGTCTACTAAGCACGTACAGCGACCTGTTTGACTTCAGTCGGCACGCTCTTACTCAGACGACCACCGTGACACATCAAATTGACACCGGCCCCGCCACTCCCCTGAAAAGCCGACCATACAGAATATCACCAGCCGAGCGCAAGACCATAAAAGAAAATGTGGCCGACATGTTAGACAAGAAAATAATCGCACCTTCGTCAAGTCCATGGTCATCTCCCGTAATTCTCGTGAAAAAAGATGATGGCTCCTGGCGGTTCTGCGTCGATTACCGCCGCCTTAACAAAGTCACCAAGAAAGACGTGTACCCGCTACCTCGAATCGACGACACGCTAGACGCTCTTCAGGGCTCATCTTTTTCTCCTCATTAGACCTACGCAGTGGGTATTGGCAAATTCCCGTTTCTGAGGAAGACAAACCAAAAACAGCTTTCGTTACTCCTGACGGCCTATACCAATTTAATGTCATGCCGTTTGGACTGTGCAACGCCCCTGCAACGTTTGAACGCATGATGGACACTTTGCTCCGGGGCCTCACATGGAATATCTGTTTATGCTATCTCGACGACGTTGTTGTTTTTTCAACAACGTTTCACGACCATCTACACCGACTTCGGCAAGTACTAGATTGCTTTCGTAACGCAAACCTCCAGCTGAACTCTAAAAATGTAAATTCGGAGCTCGAGAAATCAAGGTACTTGGTCATCTGGTCAGTATCGATGGAATTCGTCCTGACCCAAGCAAGATTCAAGCAGTCTCTGAATTTCCAGTTCCTAGAAACTTGAAAGATGTCCGCGCGTTTCTTGGTCTTTGCACATATTTTCGAAAATTCATACCGGCTTTTTCCAACACCGCCGAACCCCTCAACAACTTACTTCGCCTTGGCCAACACTTCCACTGGGACCAAGATCAAATGGAAGCGTTCACCTCTCTAAAAGCGGCCCTAATCTCGGTCCCAATTCTTGGACATTTCTTACCAGGTGCAGATACAGAAATTCGCACAGATGCTAGCGGTCATGGCCTGGGCGCTCTCCTTGCGCAGAACATTCGTAACACCCAGCGTGTGATCGCATATGCTAGCCGCACCCTAACCAAATCTGAACGCAACTACACCATCACCGAACGCGAATGCTTGGCGGTCATATGGGCAATTTCAAAGTTCCGTCCATACCTTTACGGAATTCACTTTCGCATAGTAACCGACCATCATGCCCTTTGCTGGCTGACCGGGCTCAAGGATCCATCTGGTCGCCTGGCACGCTGGTCGCTCAAGATTCAGCAATACGACTTTACAATTGTTTACAAATCCGGAAAACGCCACCTCGACGCAGACGCCTTGTCGCGGTGTCCACTCTCGGCTGATTCTTCCCCTCACGAACCACATACCGAGATTGAACTTTGTGCAGTTTTGGACACTATTGACGTCGCGGATGCTCAACTTTCAGACCAAGAATTACAACCCATTGTTCGTCACCTCCTCGGACCCACCACGCCCTCATCATGGCGCATCCAACGGCGTGCACGTCTTTTCACGCTGCATGATGGGGTTCTTTACCGAAAAAACTACGAACCCCATGGACGCCCTTGGCTTCTGGTCGTGCCTCGGGTGCTTCGAAAAGACATCATCCGCGCCCATCATGATGACCCGACGGCCGGACATCTCGGTTTTAGCAAAACGTACTTCCGCATCCGTGATCGCTATTTTTGGAACGGCATGTCACGCACAATTAACAAATACATTCGAAGTTGCCGCCTTTGCCAAACACAGAAAAGTCGCACGACCAAGACACCCGGTCCTCTTCAATCCATCACACCACCCGAATCCCCGTTCCAACAAATGGGCATCGACTTTTTGGGTCCTTTTCCGATTTCCACCAACAACAACCGCTGGGTTATTGTTGCCGTCGATTACCTCACACGCTATGCAGAAACAACGTGTGTACGCACGGCCACTGCCCAAGACGCCGCAGATTTCTTTCTCCACAGCATTCTACTGCGGCACGGAGCACCCCAAAACATCATCAGTGATCGGGGAACCCCGTTTATTGCCAAGCTAATTGAAGAAGTCTTGCGCCTCACCAACACAATTCACAACGTAACCAGTGCGTACCACCCACAATCAAATGGACTCACCGAACGCCTCAACCGAACATTATCACAAATGATATCCATGTATGTCGACGATCACCACACAAACTGGGATGCCATCATTCCGTACATCACTTACGCCTACAACACTGCGCATCAAGCAACTACAGGATTCTCGCCTTACTATCTTCTATACGCTCGTGAACCCCTTACGCCTCTGGATACGATCTTGCCCTCCCTAAATGACCAGCCCTTGAGCCCCTATGCCACCGACATCGTTGGCCGAGCGGAGGACGCCCGTCGCCTTGCCCGTCTGCACACCCTACGGTCCCAACAAGAGCAGCAACTTCGCTATTCGGAAACCCATGGTCTTGCCTCCTATGAAGTTGGAGACAGGGTTCTTTTAGCCACACCTCTACGCCAGCCGGGAAAGTCAGAAAAACTCCTTCAGAAATACGTCGGACCCTATGTTGTTCTGCGTCGCCTTTCGCCCACAAATTATCAAGTTTCACCACTATCACCCCCCGAGATCATCGATCTAAATCCACCGACATTGTTCACGTTGCAAGGATGAAACCCTTCCATAGTCCCGATGACGCTACATCAAACTGACTGACACCCAGCCCTCCGCCCGACCGGCGGGAAATGTTAGGAAGAAGACGAAGCGCCCCCGGCTGGAGAGTTCGTGCTGGGTGCTCGAGGTCAAGGCAGTTGGCGATCGAACCGTTCTGTAGAGCAGTCTGTTGCCAACCTACTTCCATTAAATCATCCCCATTAAAAGCCCCCTTCAATATATATA
>JAZHYW010006192.1:0-24317 GCA_037355805.1 Ixodes ricinus | reverse complement strand
ACCTAGGATAAGTCTAAAATATTGCATCAATTTGTTCGCTGTTATTAATCGCATGGCCCAAAGTCATGCACTACTAAAAGTATAGTTGAGTAGTGGCAGACAGTTTTTTCTAAATCCATGTTGAAAGTTGACTAATATTTTATGGGTATCTAAAAAAGCTATGTGACTGGCGATCACATGTTCTAGGAACTTACAGCAGGTGCTAATTAATGATATTGGTCTGTAATTTACAGCAAGCAGTTTGCTCCCATCCATGTACAGGTACTACGTTTCCACAAAGCCAGTCAGGTAGAAGACATCCCTGATCTAAAAGGGTTTGAACATGATATATAAATATTGTGAAATCATTTCTGCGTAAGTTTCAGAAAATCATTCGGGATGCCATCAGGACCACAGGATTTTTTTGCATCAATGTATAAAAGTAGATAACGTAGGCCGTCGATGTTCAAGTCTATATCTTCCATTACTGGGAAAAGAGGTACTGACTCAATAGTTTCTTCAGAAGTGCATCGCGGACTAAAAACACCGTGAAAGATGCTGTTTAACTCATTAGCAACGTCGCGCGCATTGTTTAATAAATGTTGTTGAGTTGATTGAGCCTCAGTGGCAGCGAAGGCCGCCTGTAACTCTGTCTTCTATTCCAAACGTGCAGAACATTTCGGTTGCACTGACGTTTTGACCACTAATTTTATCAAACGAGCAAACGAAGCGGTTAGAAACAGCGAAGTTCCGGAGCGGCGCCAGCAGCGCTACGTACCCTGGGCTAAGATGGCCGCCTCCGTTTGCGAAACAACGTTTCTACGTTGGAGACTTATGGAAACCGCGGAAACTGCGTCCAAGACAGGAATGTCTGGCTGCCGGGTGCCTGGGTGCATTCTCGGCTGAGTTCGGTTCTGTTTTCCAATGACGAGTGCCAGCTGGCAGTCAACATGGTTCTGTATTCCTGCGTGCCAGCAACATGGCGATGGCAGTGTTGTGCGTTTTGAACATAAGACTGGAATTATCGCCGATGTGACCGTGTGTTCGCGTATCAGTGGTGTAACAACAAGATGAGGTGACGTAAACTGTCGGGCATTGATGCCGCTGGTCGGGCCGTGAGCGGAGGGGGCGGGGTGTCGCAGGTTGACATTTTGCTTTAAATGAAAGGGCCACTGAAAAGAAAAAAAGAACTGTTTTTTTATACAGTTCTAAATTTTTAAACATTTGACACACATCGGGACACACGTGTCAAAAAAGAAATTTTGCGCAAACATTTTTTAGAGAATATTGACGGCGCGAGACGCGAATTAGTTGGTAGTCACCTCCTTTCTGCTTGTTTTCTCTTTCGGCATTTCGGGCGCGTGGAGGAGAGGTTTGACCATCACGTTGAGATGGAAAGAGTGTATGACCATCTCGTTGAGGTGGAAATAGTTTATGACCATTCCGTGACGTCATGGACTTCGCGCGCAGAATTTGAGATAAATCTCGTGCCGTCAAATTGCCCCCCAATTTTTTTTTTCGCGTAGAATTCATTTTTTTTTGACACGCGCGTCCCAATCAGACTGTTAATTTTTGTTTTTGTTTTCAGTGGCTTTTTAAAGAGTTTAAGACCGCTTGACGGATCAGGGTGCAATCGATCGACGCGTGGATAGTCATGTTGGAACGCTGGTCTGAACCGTAGCTTCAATCGTACAGTGGCCAATGTGACTGTCGGTTGTCTCCTCCCCGAGAGCGATTGCGCTCTGGGCAAAGGATTGAACAGTATGAAAATATAATGGAAAGTAAGCATTTACAGTTTGGAATTTTAGCATTAAGGGAGGATGATAGGTAAAATCGTCAAAAAAGCTATCCTTTATTTTGCTGTTTAAATATACTACGACTCCCTCCAAGTAGCGCGCTGGCATGAGCGCTAGGCGTTTTCGAGCTCTGCCGCAAGTCGCGGCTTTTACTGCATTCAAGTTGATCGCAAAGCGATTTCTTTGCCCGTGATGCTTCGCTTTCACCTGAGTGAATACCCCCTAGCACAAATGAAACCATATACTACAATAGAAATACTGGCTATGACGTGCCATGCGGGGAAGCAAACACTTGGCTTGGAACCGCAGTGGAGCGGCTTGATTTAATGGCTTTCAAATAATTACGGCATGAGCGTTCACATTTTACTAAGCAATTTATCCCCTCAGCCGTTCAAAATACTCTCAGAGGTATGACATTATTAAAAAAAAATCAACAAGCTGGGAACCTTATTAATTGCTAAGGTGGTCACCGAGAAAATCCGTACCTTTAAAGCGACCAGCATAAAAGACGGAAACGTAGAGCTCAGAAGTAGTTATCGGGTTAGTGTGCTGTTGTATTCATGTTTGTTGTGCCGTGTATGTGTATGCACTCAATGTATACCGCATGTTTTTTTTTTAGCTGTACCAAATTTTCAAAAAAGAAGAGTTGCATTAGGGCATTTTTAGTTATGACATTAGCTTACCCGACTTGGCGCCCACTAGGAATACGGTTTTTTGTGTAATTAGGCGGCTAATTAACAGATATCTCTTGATTAACTTTTTAAGATTTGCTTTTGGAGTGCCTATTGCATTTACGAAATTGAAGCCCACCCTTCATATGCTCCAACCGCACGCCGAAACAAATGCACAGAAAATCCCTCCGCGCGTTACTGGCCAAATTCTTTCACTCCCGCAGGCTCTTTCAAACCGAAACTAACCAGGACAAGAGCGTCAATGACGTCGATATCTTGGTCCTTGCTTGGCGTCACAGCTATGACGCCACCTGTGATGCAGGCACTGCCGTCAGCGCTATTGCAATACTTTGCTCTCTCCTTAGTGTTCTGCGTGCGATGGCAGCTGTAAACCATCTGCCCCAGCGTGCATCGTGACACGGCCCTTTCTTTTTGTTGATATGATAAAAGCTGCTCTGAAGACGTGTGCCAATAGTGATACGAAGCGGCGGACGCTGCGTCACCCGCTGCTCTGTTGAAAAAGACACAGGTTTGGGCCAATTTCTTTGGAAGGGTGAGGGCTACAGTTAACGCAGGCGCTATGGAAGTGATAGTTCTGTTTATTTCTTTTTCTGTCTGTGGCAGGAAACGGATCTGAATGGCGTCGCTCATTGCGACAAGGCTGTCGGTTGAAGAAAAACGGACATGGTGATCGCATATTTAACTTTGCAAAAGAATGCTCGCCACACTGCACAACTTTATGCCGCTCAGCACCCGGGCCGCTTCGTTCCTGCCCACGCTTCCTTCATACGAGTTTTCAACAAGTTTGCATCAAGTGGCACGGTGGTGAGTGGGCGAAGACAGAACAATTATGTTCTTAGCCGCGAATTCGAGACTGACGTTCTTGCGTATGTGGCAGCTAAGCCTGAAGCAAGCGTGCACGAAATTGCGAGCTCTTCTGGGACAACGATCTCGTACAGTGTGGAAAGTGCTTGTGAAGCATCGCATGCATCCGTTTCACGTTAGCCTGCACCAAGAGCTACATGGCAGTGACTTTCAACGAAAACTGGAGTTTTGCAATTAAGCCCTGAATGAAAAGGACCGGAATTCTGCATTCTTGAAAAAGGTTGTTAGGGTGATGAGGCTCAATGTTGCAGGAATTCGACGGTGAACGTTCACAATGCCCATTACAGGGCATGCGTAAATCCTTGTTGGCTCCGTCTGCCCAAAGATCAAGTGAGATGGCACTAGTGATTAATGTATGGTGTGAAAGTTTGAATGACACACTCAACGGAAATCTATACACGGATAGAGTCCTTGAGGGAGTCGTAGAAGAGTTTGTTGCCGGTCTGCCTCTCAGCGTGCTGAAGGAGACGTGGTTTCAACATGACTGGCGCTCCAGCGCATTCTTCCTCTCGTCCTGTTCGATTTTTGCACCGACATTTTCCAGAACAGTGGATTGGACGCAGTGGTCCAGTTCCGTGGCCGGCACAATCACCAGATCTGAGCCCGTTTAATTTTTTCTTCTTTGGGGTTATGCGAGAGTGAAATCTACGCCACGGAACCTACCAGCGTGGACAACCTGAAACAAAGAATCATCGCCGCCTGTGCCCCAGTTCAGCCTGAAATGCTCGAGCGCGTGTTGTCTTCCATGCGGAGCCGACTGATGATGTGCATTTCTGTGGACGGACTTCAATTCGAGCACTTGCTTTGAACGCAACTGTTTCCAACTGCATAAAGTGGGCAGGCGTCGGCAAACGCTAGGTGTCTCATATGCACTTTTGCCTGCTTTTCTCAACGAATTAAAATGTTGCCATAGAAAATACTAGTGCTGTGAAAAGTGCTCATTTGGGGCTCTAAGTTCGACGTGAGCGTGTTGGTTAACTTAAATAATACTGAATGAATAAGCACAGGGACGGACAGAGGCACGAAAGCACGAAAGATGTGTTGTTCTGTTCGTCCCTCTGTTTATTCTTTCAGTATTATTTGGGGCTTTAAATTAGGCAGTAAAACTTAGTTCTCATCAACTCACTGTTTGAGCTAAACTTGAAAAAGAGCCGATGCCGCGTTCACACTGCGTCGTGCACAGAGCAGACTACCGTAACGTGAGCCAGAGTGCCGGTGCAATGCTCCTTCATCATTTATTAAGAACCTATAAGACCTAAAAAAAATCCTTCGTTACACAGTGGAATAGTTTAATTGCCATAGGGGCCACCGAGTGGTATTACACAATCATAATTACTTTGTTTTTTAAAAAAGCTGACTAGCTTAATGCATCAAAAAGCAAGAACTTAGAAATAAAGCATTAGTGGCAAATAACAGGTAGTAGAAGTCTCCAGCATTGAAAAAATGTTTCTCCCAAATAAAACGCAGGAAGCTCGTCTAGCGTTGCCGGCCGTTGGTAATGCATGCAACAGTGTTTATTGTACCGATGAAAGCGTCGCGCTGCCCGCGGGTCAACAGGGGGATATGACACAGCGCAGCTGGCGGCGACCGCAGACGCCAAGATTACACCTGCCGCGGTGACAAAACACTAAGGAGAGAACAACATATCGTGATAGCGCTGACGGTGGTGCCTGCATCACAGGTGACGTCATAGCTGTGACGCCGAGCAAGGACCACGATTTTCTACGTCATTGACGCTCTTGTCCTGGTTAGTTTCGGTTTGATAGAGCCTGCGGGAATGAAAGAATTTGGTCAGTAACGCGCGCAGGGATTTTTTGTGCCCTTGTTTCGGCGTGGGGTTGGAGCATATGAAGGTTGGGCTTCAATTCCCTAAATGCAATAGGCCCTCTAAAAGCAATCATTAAAAAGTTAATTAAGAGGTATTTGTTAATTAGCCGCTTAATTGCACTAAAAACCTTGTTCCTAGTGGACGCCAAGTCGGGCAGGCTAATGGAATAACTAAAAGTGCCCTAATGCAGCTCTTACTTTTTTTTGAAAATTTGGTGCAGCTAGAAAAATACACCCGGTACTGTCAGCTGATGCTAGTGGTATCGTAATGTATCTACATGGACAAGTGCTGATTGTTGGGCGAGTTGGTATTGTACGAGAGAAAACATGATTGCGCTTTAATACTAGGACAGAGGAAGAACAAACAGCACAGAGCACTAACTTTCAACAACACGGACAGCGAGTACACTATCTCTTTTTCTGCCAAGTCAACTGAAGCCGCGCTGATACAACGAATCCCGGACAAAAGCTCACCGGACAGAAGCCCACTGGACAAAACCTCACCGGACAAAAGCTCACCCATTTTTTCACAGGCACGGACAAAAGCTCACCAGGAGAATATTTCATGTTGGTCTTAACACGAATACGGACAACTTAGGTGCATGCGTGCGACACTAAAATGCAACGATAAATTAAATCTGGCAGGCACATGGTTTGTTAATTAGAGTGTAAACAATTTTATTTATCGATTGGTTAGAAGCGAATGCAGTCCCCTGCTAGCTTTAGCAGTCTTGGTAGATCTCGGTGTACCTGGAACCCCTCGCAAATATTCTTCAGACGATTCTGCTGGCGCAGAGTTGATTTTCGCATCCGCTTCGCTGGGGGCTCACCTCTCCGGGCTTGTGTCAATGCCGTGGCAACAAGCGCCTGATTTTGCTGTAGGCATTTAATCAGCCTCCAGACGCTTGGATGGGCCTGGCCGATAAGCTTCTGGAACCCGGTATTCCATCCTTCGTAGGTGTTGTTCGTTAGGTCTTTATCTTGAAGAATGGCGTCGTACATATTCCACCGTTCCGAGGGAAACTCCGTTCGTCGTCGGCACACAGTCAGGCAAAGGAAATAATTCGCTCTGAGTGCCGCCGCAGAAGGAGCAGAAGCATAACGGGAGGGGCCGTTGACATACGGGCAATCAAAGTATTCCAGCAGGACGCCGATGTCACCGGTAGACTTTTCCCTGATGTAGGTTAGTCCTTCGGGCACAAGCTGTGGTGGAGGGAACGCTTAGCTGTCCAAAATCCCGCAGAGCTTTCTAAGCTCGTCATCTGTCTTGTATTTGTCCAAAAGGCCCAACCCCGTTCCTTCAAAATATTTAAAAAATACACAACTGAATGGTTTGTATATTAAAGTTTTGCTTCAGTTCCCCTTCCTATCACCCTAAGATAATCCTTAATTTCAAATATATTTACGACGCACAATGACGGAAAGATTTTATGTTTCTTAGCCATTCACTTTAAATATTACCCTGAACCCCAAGAAAAACCATGCACTAGTAATGAAGAGGCATTGTGCCTAACCTTTAAGTGCGCGTTTAGCGTTACATAAGCACAATGAAAAAGCGAGGTCGACTGAAGGGTGACTTCAGCTTCTTCGGTCACTCTTCGGGTTTAAAAACTTCGGTTCACGAAGTTTCTTGGGCGTGGAACAAGGGTGCTCCGGGATATCTTGAGTCAATCAAGCTTGACCTTATCAGCTCCACTCAGTTTCAGTGACCGAAATCTTGGTCCCAAATCGTTGCTTCTCTGCCTGTTATGGCTTATTTGTCGCCACCTTTGCATGGTATGTGGATATCGGTCCTTCTAAAAGTGGTGCAATGTCCATCGCGTCCGCACTTTATCCCAGCCTGTGTTTCGCACGGAGTAGCAAAAATAATAATAAGAGGTGAGCTTTTGTCCGGGTCTGTGAACAAACGGGTGAGCTTTTGTCCGGTGAGCTTCTGTCCGGTGAGCTTTTGTCCGGTTACCGGGTAGAAAAACCGGCCGCGCCAAGAGAAATCGTGGGGTTGTTGGAACATGTGAAACCAAACATTGCGATCGCACTCGCTGCGTTGGCTGTCGCACTGATTTTTTTTTCGCACAGTCGCTGCATGTGAGACAGGCTTGATAGTTCATCTCACCACTAAAACGGAACACGTGCACTTAGCGAATCAAAACTGAAGTAACTCAACCGAAGCCCTGTGGGATTGTTGAGCAGTTAGTCTCCACCGTATTTAGCATTCTAATAGAAGTTCCCTGTAGGCAAGCTACTACATGCAATGAGTATAGAAGGGGGGGGGGCGTCTTTAGCTCTTTTACGGAATAGTTGTGAGTTAGAAACCTAGTGTTTTTTTAATACTTCTTTCATTTGAGCAGGATTTAGTTACTAAAATATGACAAATTAAAATAACTGAAAATTATAAATGGACCTCAAATTATAGAAAAGAATGAAGGTGAGTCCAAAACCAAGATTGCACACGGTAAAACTCAAGCGAAAAGAAAAGTTATGAAATACCACATTTAATATTCAACATCTTAGTGAAAAACCCGAGACTGAGGTGTTGACAGACGACGACAAGGAAGAGAAGGAGAACGTCTGAAACACAGCTAAACCTTTATTGAGGACAGGACCCTTTATATAGGGTTGAAAAAAGAAGGAAGGAAAGGGAACCCTTCTTCACATCACCCTCTCTCAACAAAATATACGACACCGCACCTCTAACAATGGGGTCAAACCAACAAAGAAACTGACGGCACCAAAAATGACGCATCATTCACACACACAAAATATAAAAAAAGAAACGCCTGGAATTTACGAATTGCACCTGGACCCTTCACTGAGGGAGTCAGCTATCTTGGGTGTTTTACTAAAACCCGAAATCTGAAAACCTGAGATCAGTCTCTGGTTTTTCACTAAAATGTTTGATATACTCCAGCTCACATGGTGGGTGTAGGAACAAATGGTCCCGGAACTAATGGTCCCGCAACAAACGGTCCCGGAACTAATCCCGGAACGGTCCCGGAACAAATGGTCCCGGAAAAAATGGTCCCGGAACTATTGGTTCCAAGTCCAAGTTAGGAAAAATTGGTCCCGTAAGAAGATTGTTTTGAAACTAAGATGATACCACGCAATACTGTATACTTCATTCGTTATGCAGTCTAGTGATTTCCTGGTGGAATGAAGGCTCTCATCTATAAAATACTTGGAAACAGCACGAAATAAATAAAGGACAAGAACGACAAGTGAAGAAACACAACGCTAAATGCCAGTCAGCGCTGTGTTCGTTCATTTCTCGTTCTTGTCCTTTGTTTATTTCACGCTGTTTCCAAGTTTTAATAATGCACCAACTAGCCCAACTTCACACCTTGTTTCTCTCATCTATATTTTGAGGCCGGTTACTTCAAAGAAAGTGGTCGGGTATTGAACTTAATTTTATTCAAAATCGTCAAAATATTTTTGAAATGAATACTGTCCAACAGTTGTCTCCTAACCCTTAATTTAGTGACCTTATTTATAGGAGTTATTACTATATTCATATAAAGGGCTTTGGGATATTTATGATATCAATAACCTCTTTTGAAACAAGAAATGAGTACCCCTTGTCCAGATCACACGAGCGAATGACGTTTAGGTGAACAGCGACGATTTGAGCGAATCTATAATTTAGAAAATACTCCGCTTCACGGCGGCCGACTATTCGCTAAAGTGTCATTTGGTGAAACGTGGGAATTTGCTAAAACGTCATTCGATCAAATGAGTGCCTCCCCCTAGTCATACTGTTCAAGCCATGAAACTCGAATTACTCCCATCTCGTCATGACGCGTGGTAGTAGCACACATAACAAACAGAGCTCGATGCCTTTATAGGTGTATTGGGTCTCCATAGCGCAAAACATTTCTGAGCTTCCCAGAAAAATATAAAAACCGATTGAGTTCGTGCAACCGGTAACCTCAAAATTCGGCGAGTTTTATTGGATTTTATGCGGATTTATTCGAAAACGCAGAAACCACATTGATGATATTTATCTGGGACCATTTTTCCTGGTCTGTACTTGGGACCATTTGTTCAGTTTCTCCGCTCACTTGCGCCCTCATGTTCTGCACATTTAATATTACAATTTCTTATCCCATAATCGTACTGGAGCTATAGATCTCATACGGCGGGAGAGTACGCGTCATTTTTCAAGAGTTTGCAGTTAACAAAGGAATGTGCGATTCGCAGCTGAACTTTAATTTGTTTTGTAATCTATAACCTTACGTAAAAGTTTGACATCGTCATTGCTTCGTCCTTACAGCCATCTTCTGGTTCCTGTAATTGGTTAAGATGGCTGGATCTCCGGCGATGTTTATTGCCCGACCCCTCTCCTCCTTTCTTTTTTTTCTTTTTTATCTTGCGCCTGGATTGCCGAAGAGAGCTTAGAGCTTAGATTACGGAGTTATTCGAGCGGGCTCATTCCCTGGCCGAAAGCCAGGGAATAAGTCCACTTGGGTAATTTTTAGTGCGCCTACGATGACTGCGGGATTAGGCCCGGCTCTTGGAACGAGGGATTGAGAAACATACGGTCAGTGCTGTGCTCCCCCTCACTGTGACTTGGGAAACGGCGAACGCTACGGTCCCAGTGAGCCAATCAGCGCGTCGGAGGGAGACACATGACTATATACTCTATTTCACTAATTGCGCGTAGTGCTGTCAAAGGCACAGACGCCGCTTTTGGACGAATTTTAAGGGGCGGGCTAATCTTCGAGAAGGACAAAAACGGCGTCTGGAACACACAAAAGAGGGTCCGGGTGAGAACAGGGAGTTACTCTTTCTCCTGTTATCCAACTGCTTGTGTAACGCTCTCGCCCCTGTACCTCTAGTAAAGTCTGTCACATGGATCACATCAATCGCTCTGATTGGCTCTAGGGCGCTGTATGCCTTCGCTCTTTGCCCAGTTACGGTGAAGCGAAGTATAGGAGCCTGTGAATGTTCCTAGACATCTTCGTCTTATTGAAATATTGTCAGGGACTATAACCTCGTGCGCATAAACCTGACCTTCACCATGGTTTTAGTGTCATCTGGTAGGAAGGGCGCAGCAAAGAGGAGCTGGCGACAGCATCGGTGCGTGCTCTTTAGATTACACCTGAGTCTACTTTGCGCTATTGTTCTAACTTGGAACTTTTCCCACAACAAAAAGAGAAATCTCTTCCCCCGCTTCCTTCAATGTCCAGTTTGATGCACGAATTAGTCGGTCGTAAGAGATACCGGGCTTTTATAAGGAAATGAAACCGTGTTTTTCGTCCCACGCAGGCACGTATCCAGGGGGAGGCCCATGGGGCCCGGGCCTCCCCGAAATCTTTTATTTTGCTGTACCCCCTCTCCCCTCCCTCATACAGCATTTTGTCATGGGCGGGCCTCTCCCGAAACAAAATCCTGGCTACGTGCCTGGTCCCACGTATACAACTATGCTTTGCAGAAAGCTCAAACTCCGTGAGAATGTGACGCTATAACGGTTAGCATAGAAAGTACGAAAGTTTGAGAACATGACGTTACCTGGATTAAAATATAAGTAAGACGACATTTCTTAATGAGCCGACGTCCACCTAAGCCTAGTATCTTCCAACCAAGAACTGAGATTGTGGACACATCTGAAATTTTTATCTCTGAAAGAAACTAGTCAACACGAAAAAAGAATATTGCTTTCTTTTTGCCGACAAGATTTTCTCACGGAAATCATTCTTAAGGGTGCCCACAACCTCCTTTCTTGTTTTGAACATATCAGCTAAGGTTGACGTCGAGTTGTTGAAAAATCTCGTACTTATCTTTAATATTTAGATTCAGGTAACCTTATGGTCTCAAACTTTCGCGTTCTTTGACAACCGATAGCGTCACATTCTCACGGAGTTTCCAGCTTCCTGTGACACCAACTCAAGTTTACAAACAAACCGGACCGGCCGGGGCACCTTTAGCGTCACGCCACCGGCGCCGCGCTTTCGCGATGGGGTGTGGGCAAGAAGCGTGTCTTCCGACGTCAACAAACCATTAGAATGTGATATTGTCGGCGTCGGTGTGAGCCCCGTGTTCTTTTTCGCTTTGTAATAGACCTATTGCTGTCTTACCCAAGCATCAAGGAGAATGCAGGGATTGGTGTTCCACGCGCCGCACGTGCTGGCCTCAGCAGTACTTCGTTTCAGCTTGGGTCCAGACGCAGCCGATGCTACAAGCATGAGCGTGTGGCCCTGAACAGTGCCTG
This sequence comes from Ixodes ricinus, assembly GCA_037355805.1. Lineage (NCBI taxonomy): Eukaryota > Metazoa > Arthropoda > Arachnida > Ixodida > Ixodidae > Ixodes > Ixodes ricinus. Next base: position 12,954 of record JAZHYW010006192.1, on the reverse strand, counting down.
TACTGCACGAGCGCGCGTGCTTGGCCGGGACGCTGGAAGCCCGGAGCTCGCGTTTGTAGCATCGGCTGCGTCTGGACCCAAGCTGAAACGAAGTATAGTAACTTTTCCAAAGCAAAACCTAAAACAAATGGCATCTTGCACGCGCGTTCGTCAATGCTTTCTTTTGGTTATTTACTTCGAATCATTTATACAGGAAAGGCGTGCGCGTGTGGCGCGTGGGACACCAATCCCTGCATTCTCCTTGATGCTTGGGTAAGACAGCAAATGGTCTATTGTTGCTTCTACGTCTTTCTAGCAATGTCTTGCTACTTTAGTTGCCTGAGAAAAATTAGCGAGGCTCGTAACACCGCAAAACTTCGCGTAAATAACATGACGTGCGGCGGTTCATTCGACGTGAATGCCACAGTGTGGACGCTAAAGCTGGAATGGCATGATGAGAGGACCAGTCAAGCTGCATATCGCAGCATTTTTTCCTCGGGCTTCCCCATCAAGGTTTATGGAAATGAAATATTATTATATAGTAGTAGTAGTAGATTCTGCTTTCTATTTTGAGTCGCGACGTCTCTTGGGCTGCAAAAGCGTGGACGGTAGCTGTAGCTTGACGTGGATACTGAAAATCGCGAGCAGGATTGAACCAAGCGAGTCAGGCATAACAGGTTGGTGGTGGCCATTGGTAACTATGATTAACATCTCCTTATACCTACTGTTTCCACCGAACTTCACCTTAAGCAACCTTCAAACTTACGAGTCTTTTGAGGCCCACACTTTCTTCTTAATGCAATTACCGAGTTGACGTTTGGTCTACAGGTCGTTGTCAATTGATCGAGGAGGCGAACGTTTGAACAAGCAGACGAGTATGAAGGAGCAGACAACATTTTGTACGATCAGAAGGCCGTTTGCACGTCAAGACACTGAACGTGGTTCGCGGGTGGTCCGGACAACTTGATTTTCCCGAGTTTATGTTGAAACAAAACGAATAAATCTGACACAAGTCTTTGTGAATTCAACCCAAACTTCTTCCGGGCCAAGCAATAGCGGTCCGAGTGGTGTCGGACTTTTCTTTTCACAGCATCTATTAACGTTCTCGGACGAACCGGGCAGGCAGAAAACGCGTGAATACTAATCTTTACACCTTTCCTTGCTCTCTTGGTACAGTCTGTCGCGGCGCTTTGACGAGAAGGCAGGATTTAGTCCTGGTTTCTTTGAAAACATCCCAGGAATGGCCGTGCAGCATAGCGACTTCCGCCCACAACCTACAGACTGGAAGCGCGCCCGAAGCGCCACTACCGCGGCGTGACGTAACAGAGTAGAGTTGGTGTACTTACGCGGGCCGGAAAACACTGCTCTCTTTTCTCAGGAATGGCCCGTATAGGCACGGTTTCTCGAGATCCTGCCGCGAGTGTTTTGTCGCTGCAGCCAAGATGCATGGCTCTGAATGACACAGGGGCGTCCGGTTCCCCTCCTTTTGTCATTGTCCTCGAGCTTCACCTTCCATTCGTAAAATGTAATATTGCTGTCTGTTCTTGCACGTGCTGTACCTACAAATAGCGTCACTCCTAACTATAGAAACTTACTGGAAGCAGAAAATATTCACGACAAAATATTTTTCGAACACCTGCCAGTAAAAAAACACAGATAATTGACAGAAGGTCCCGAAACAAACAACAGCACTTAAATATTTCACACGTTTTTGCACAATAATATTGCTTATTGTTTGCGATCTATTTGCGGGAAACTGAGGTACGGGAAGGTCATTTCGTGATTAGTATGTGTTAACCTAACCTTCGGGGATTTGTTTTTACCTTTGTGTTTATCAGCCATTATAATACAAACGCTTCAACCGTTATTCTTATTATATTTATTTTTACAAAACATTAGGGTTTTAAGTTTAGAGTTTCTTCTTTACTGGATGTGCAGATTTTTTTTTTGTTACTGTGTGGTTCGAAAATAGGGATATATTTATTTATTATGCAATCTAGTACACACTTCTGTAATGCCTAATATGTCGTTTTGATAGCAAGTAAATTAAAAAAAAATGAGGGAAAATGTGTGGTAAGGAATAAATATCCCGGGTATCAATATCAGCGTCAAGGGAAGTGAAATTTGAACGGTTTGCTCCATGTAAATTCAGTTGCTGTTTTCAACATTTATAACCAGCAAGCGTCACACGAGCCGGCAAGCTCTCAGCCTTATTGCATGGCATAGCCGCGATACACTCAACGCTGTGAGAAATATCCGAGAAATGCTGGCTGGACAAGTGAACGTCCTACATACGACCTACCATTCGTCTTCAGGGATTGCATTCGCTCAAGGCGAAGCTCCCCGTCTCCGGAAGGCGCGAAACACTGGCATTCAAACGTTTGTTTCGTTCAATCTTTTTTTTGTGTGTGGAAGTTATTGTGTCGTTTTTGCCATCAGCCTCATCTAAAAGCAAAGGGAACTAAAAATGTTTTGTAAATAGCCGAAATCTTGACTACAGCGAGAGAAATGAGGCTTGGATTTCTCGCGCTAGCAATTACTGTAAAGAGCACGGCTCTCCACCACGAAGGGCGAGCACGAATTTACAATAAGGAAACAGAAAAAAAGGCACTCTTGCCAGCCTTTGATTTGTATGGGTGTGCGCGTGTTGATCGGTGTAAGTCTGTGCGTCAACGTGTAAACGTTTTGCATGCGCGCGTGGCCATTTGTGTGCGCACGCGCGCAAACACACACTCACACACACGATTGCATGAACAATCGTGTGAACCTGCTTATAACGACAATGAGCGAGTTTTGGAATCAGGAGAGCTCCACAGCTTTGGGTGCCCCAAACAGCTTGGGGCGTCCGGCAGCGCATGCGTAGAACTTCTGCGCATGCGCAGTTGGACGTCCCAAGCCGTTTGGGGCACCAAAGCTGTGGGGCCCCTATTCTAAAACTCGCTATTATCTTGTGTGAGAAACGTTACGTTTGGATTCATGTGGCGTTATGAAACATCAGTTAATCAGCGCTGCGGCATTTCGGAGACTTTTACAATTTTGATGAAGTAATTTCGTAAGATAGAAAAGACGTAAGGATTCTAGTTGTTTGTTGTTGTTTTGTTTTGTTTTTTGTAATCAAAGATTATAAGGAAAAATACGGACGATGGAAGAAGAAATGCTGTCCTAAGAGTTTTGTTCTTTCAGCTGGTTTTTTGTTCTTTGGGGGAGAATCGAAGGGGAAAGGCGTCTGAGATAGAAAAGTGGTAAGAAAGGAAAGAGCGACGTGGTACATTCCCGCGGTGCGCAGGTCGCATAACATATTAATCACTCGATGTGCGCGGATCAGTGTGTCAGTGTGAATCGACACTCCGGGTGAGAGCCTGCTATATCCAAGAGGTCAAGCACCGAATGACACTCAAAATAAATGTCGTGTGAAAAGTACATTTTTTGTTTTTCTGTAAAACAAAGCAAAAACGTTGCTATTTACCGATAGAAAATGTTTTTAAATATATGGTGAGCGCGTTGGTGATGATTAAATGATCAGAAAGAATAAACAAAAAAAGGCTGACAAGATGTCTCGTCTTGTCCGTCTTTTTGTTTTATTCTTTCTGCCATTTAAAATGTTTTTTATATAAGCTTAAAAGACATGTCTCGAACAGTCTGTGAAAGCCACTCTAATCCGGTTTGTGCAGGTGAGTTAAGCGGTCAGGGCTACATAGCCTACATCATAGTAAAGAGGGCAAATCGTAACGATCCGTTCTCTAATTAAATACATTGTGTTAAGTCACATTTTTTCGTTGAAAATAAACCTAAAATGCAAATGACAAACTTGCTGAGCGAAAACCAGCGATGCCGTCATTATTAGGTAGACTTGGAGCACGTGGCAAGCGCGATGGACGGCGTTACCCCTCTTGCAGTGTTGTAGGCGTTATCGAAAGAAAGTAACGAAATACGTTACTCGTGGCTTGAAAATTAAAAATGCGCGTTAGCGACCTACCTTACTTCGAAATAAAAGGTACGCGTTACCGTTGCCGATAAAATGTAACGCATGTTAATTTTGCGTTACTCTTTTAAATGATGAATTAACACGTTTTACTCTTTTGAGGTTACCGATATGTATCAGCGCCATATTTCAAGAAACGTTATGTTCATGGGGAAACTGAACATAATTACTTTGTCTCTTTTTTCGGTTTCACCTAAATACTCACGAGAAGAAGTGCAAAGAAAAACGCAAAAAAGCTTGGAATATTCACATGGTTTGGCGCCTAAAAACACAAAATAAGTAACGTAAGTACGTTACCCTTTACTGTCTTGAAAAAGTAACGAGTAAGTTACTTCTTTACCAAAAAAGTAACCCGTTACCGGTAAAGTGGTTACTTGTAACGCGTTCTCTCACCGCAGCCTTGTACCTCTTTCACCAGTGACTTGTAGCTTTAGTGCATTATACACTCTGAAAAAAGCCCGTGCGTCTACTTTCCCCGCACAACACTCGGAGAGCCAATCACCGCAACTTACGGAGGCAGCTCAGCGAATGCAGATGCAGATGCCGAAACATATGTTTAGACCAAAACACGCAGTCTGAGTTTTGAAATTAAGCAATGCAAGCGTGACTTTTTGCATTGCTTAATGTCACAATTCAGACTGCGTTTTGTTGGTCCATATAATCATATGTTTCGGAATCGTCTTTCGCTGAGCTGCCTCCGTAAGTTGCGGTGATTAACTCTCCGAGTGTTGTGCGGGAAAGTAGACGCACGGACTTTTTTAAAGTGCACTGCATTTCCAACCCGCTGAAAATATTTCTAAAAAACTGAAACCTTATGTTTATTTTAGCTAACTAAAAACTGAATGACCGGATGTTAGTTAGTTATTCGACTTTTTGTGACCATTGGCCACCCATTGTTACGTCCCCTTGGTCGCATAGCCTACGCGAACAAAGAGGAATAGTGTAGCTTTCGCAGCTTTTTCAAAACATATCTGTCAAGCTAAAAAATAATAAAAAAACTTTTATGTTTCTAATGTTGGTGCGGTGAAGCTGCATTGAAGAGTCCGAATATCTGTATTATGACCGCGATATTTAGGAGCAAGCGAGAGCAAGTTTCACTATTTTCGTGACTGTATCGAACAGAAATATATCCCGGTGGCAAATACCCGCTGTTATGGTCTTGACTTATAGAAAAAAATGCATATAAGTCGCACAGTTGTATCACACGAAAAGACAAACGCTCAAAAAAATACCGCGACTTTTACACCAGCGTTTCTAGCGTTTAGTTACATCTTCAGAAAAACCGAACGTGATATTCCGATTCACGCGATACAATTACTCTAGAATTCAGCTCCAACTAGTCTTTTTCAAGAACATCTTCAGCTTCCCTTTAATTATCTGCGAAGAAGTTTCAAGCATGTTGCAAGTTAGCTTCATACATACGTACTTTTGGAACATGTGTGCAAACAGTTTTTCTATATGCAAAACACCGTCATAGGAGGGAAAAAGAGATCTCATACAGCATCTGCAGACCCTTCTTTGTGCGTTGTATTACCAGAGTTACCGCTGTTCTATATTTCTTCGTGAGTAGTTTTCATTTGAGTTGGTCCACATCCGAGGTGGGGCAACTCGTTCCAAAGCACGGGGTTTAAAAGTTTTCCCTCGTCACAGAAGGCGAAAAATTCCCGGTGCCCTCGCGGTTGATGTCCCGTTCGTTCCTTGGGTGGTCGACGGCGGTCAAGTCGTTCATTTGGGAGCGCGTTCCCCGAAGCGTGCGGCCATCGTAAAACCCGCACACCATTTCGAGGGACCGCGCCAGATTTGAAGCCGCCGAGGGGCCACCGCGCCGTGGTCGGCTTTTATAAATGCGCGCGGCTTTGCGAATCGGACGCGGGGTTGCTCGAGCGCGAAGCCGTTCAATCACCGCTTCTGGCTGCTTTTTGCTTTGGCCTACACCCTGCAGGCTCGAACGCCCGCGGGCTCTAATGGCCTCTCGGGGCTTTCTCCAGGCTGAATGCCAAGAATTTTGCTTCAGATTCCAGTCGGATTGAGATCTACAGGGTGTTCCCGCGGCCAGCGTTATTTGGACGTAAATAAATTCGGACAAATGAGCCAATGAACGGAGCATAATACTTTTCACAAAGGTGTCTTTTTAGGCGATGCATTTGTCGTACTCAAATATCACAAGTGTAAGCTTCTAAAAAATAAATTCGGTCAAACAAATTAAAGAAGACGCTTAAAACTTTTTACGTGTAGGATTGCGAAATCGTTCCTACAAGTAGCGCAGTCCTATACAAGCAGCACGCCACGTCTTCCTATCGCACACAGCGCTCCGCAGGTGACATTACGGTCTCCCACTGCGCAGGCGCGGCGAACCCTGCCGGCTCCACGCCTTCTGTGACAAAGCATCTGCGCTGCTGCGCTTTTGGCCAATGGGAATTTAACTGCCGTTTCGCTGATACAGACGGTTACAGACAACGTAGACTTCGCTCCATGGGGCAGTTAAAGCTTTCACATTTAAATATTTGTTTTACATATATACAAAGGGAGAAAAATACTACAAACCATCTGGATGACGCTGCTGTACAGGCAGCTGGTGCCTCGCACGCATGAGAGGTGCTGCATCTGCTTTCGGGTGCTCATCTAAAAAGCTTTAAAGTTTGCGTTTCATCGCCAGCAAAACTCAGTCACCAATATATATAACTTAGTCTGCCTCGACGAGCGACTTGCCTCCCAGCTGTACACCCTAAAAATAAAAATGGTATATTCTTACACCCCTTGTTACATATATGACACCCCAAAACTTCAGTTCGACGTAAAGCGCACTGACGTCGAACTGACTGTCCCAACTTTTGCGAGAGGGTTGAAGACGGTGCGATATAACATATTAAACAGTTCAAGTGCGTATCAAAGTCTACAGAAAATAAATACTGAGGTTTGGCAGTAGAGCCAAGAAAACACCGCTAACTTTTTTTGCAGTCAGTCACAGTTACGTAAGCTATTTTAATGAGTTGTACAACTCGGCTGTCAAGCCGCTCGTGAAATTCGGTAACGTCGGTTCAACGTCAGTGCGCTGTACATCCAACTGAAGTTTTGGGGTGTCGTATATGTGACATGGGGTGTAAGACTATACCCCTTATTTAGAGAATAAATAAGAAATGTAGCAGGTGCAGTACAAACCACTAGCATGGGGTCTTTAAACGTGCACCACACAGTAGTGATACCAGTCACCCACTTCGAAAACGGCGTGGTTCTGGGCTTTTTTGTTTGTGCTTTATTAGTTTAACAAGTGATAGGTTAACCAGAAAGAGGACGATCACCGTGAGGGTGCACCTTTTGACCCGCTTGAGGGTCTTAATGAAATCGTATCATCTGCGGCTCGGAGTTTGATGTCAAATGAAGAACGGCGTCGAATGAATGCCTCTCATCTACATCTGCACGACCCGTGACAGTTAAAGGCCTCTTCTGTCCGTTGCGACCTCCGGACAGCTCCTTGGAAAACGACCAAGTTTCCCCGACAGGAAAAGCGCAGGGAGGGAGGGGATTCCTATTTGAACGCTTCTTAATGAGGAAGATCTTTCGGCAGTTTTCGGCTGCGGTAACCGTCGGGCAATGGCACTCGTGCGGGAGTGCGTGCCGGTCTGAACGACACGCAATATGCGTAACGGGCGGCTCCTGGTCTCGCATGTCGGGGACGAGGCTATTTCGGTGGCATCGGGGCAGAAAGACAGCCCGCCCTCGCACCATTGATACACCTTCCCCGAGCTCGGGGTCGCCAAGGTCACGGCCTGGGAACGGAAATATTTCGGAGGGTCGAGCCCGTCTCTCTCTCTCGAGGAGCGGCGTGAGATGGCGCAGATGGTCCGTCCCCCTTGACTGGCTCCTCTTGGCTTCGGCGGAATGCAGACTGTTGGTGAAAACCGGGTTCAGGTCGTGCCTGTCACGAGCAAACATGTCAAATGTGAATCAGATAGCGTGTTCTATTTGCGCCAATACTGCACACGGAGCTAAGTGTCGGCTATTCAGGGCTGAAAGTCCCGGGCCTTCTAGTGTTTGTGGATAGACCAGCTGTATATAATGTAGAAACAGTAGGTAGAACTGATAGAAATAGGCGATAGCTAATCTAAGCGCCGAGAAACCGAGGAAGAGAAGACGAGGATCAGCGGGGACGTACGTACATACATATATTTTATTTCCAGTTTTTAACATGTTACAATATGCGCCGACATAAAACCAATAAGGATTGTGCGTAGGGCGCGGCAGGTGCACTTAGGTAAACACATATTCGGTGTTAAAATGAAATGTGTGGCTCTGACATGCGACAAATGTAGTTTTATTGTAATAGTATACATATCGAACTCTGTTGTAAGAGTTTAAACGAAAAGTAAACAAAAATTATATAATATTAAGGGTAATTTCAGCGTTTATTGATAATCTGAGGTGGCACAAATCGCAATAAAACATATCTATAATAATAGACACGGTCGCCGAGCCGAGCTCTGGTTCAAATGTTTAGTGGGTAGACCTAAAGCTATAGCTGCCTTTGTCTCCACTGCAGTCGACGAACGCCTTCGAATTCGAAAGCCAAACGCTGGACGCCGGCGTTCGGCGTTCGACGAGCGCAGTGGAGACAAAGGCAGCTAACCTTAGGTCTACCCACTATTCTCTCGAATCAGTGGCTTGGCCTTCCGACTTCGCGCGCGCTCTGGTCGCCTCCTCTCTCATCAGCTTCTCGGCGCATATAGTCACTGACAGAATGAGAACGGCAGGAGGGGTCCCTCGAACGCCCGGCCTCCAGCAAGCACTCCGTGCCTTCCGCCGTGCTTTGGCTTCGCGCGCGCGCTCAAGGTCCGCGATACGCCGAAGCAAAGTCGAAGGTCATAGGAAGGTCACGCTGGAGGCGGGACAACTAAAAGCTTCTCTCCGCCGTTCTCACCCCGTAAGTGACCATAACGCCTGTGCTATATTATTAAATACCTTCTTTTTCCTCCTCTGCTATTTTTCCGCCAGAGCCGTTTTATGAGAGTTTGGCAAGAACGGACAGCGCCACAGTAGTGTAGTCTGACAATCGGGGGATGAGTACTTCCGTCCGACATTTGGTGGCTCTGACTCATAAGAACTCTATGTGATTTCTCAGGAATAAACAAGACAAAGAAGTAGCGCCATTTTGTATCATCGCGAAATCCGCTGGTTCTATCGGGCAACAAGCTCCGCCCATTGGCCAAACTCTCTCAGTATAAACAAGCTCTGGTTTCCACTACTTTCCCAGTTTTCTTGTCTTTCTTTATTTGCGACGAGATGTTTTTTGGTGGCGCACTCCTATGGGTCATATCCGTGACGTCACGACCGAGGTCATTAGTATTTAGCGACAAGTTCGATGGCCCCTAAAAAGAGCGGTGGAGGCCCAGCAATCCCGCTCCTCAATCAACACCCTCAGGGGGACAGCCTGACATTGCTCACATTTACGTCTATGAGAGCAGGAATGATCCTACTCAAGACGTCATTGCGATCGTTTCGCCAATCATGGATGGCCGATCAGAGCGACGCTTTTAGTCGCGCATGTTGCCAATATAGGTGTGGAGGATCGGTGGCCGATTGGGCTATACTCCGTTCACGTGATTGTCCTGTGACATCCGGAAGTTTCTAAGTGTTTTCGCTGGTCACGTAAAGAAGACCTAAACTTTTGTCATATGTAATATTTAATAAAAGACGCAACAATTATTGGTATTTAAATCAGTTATGAACATCAATATGAAACTTCGCGCCAAATTTCACTAGTATCCATGGCTGGTCGTGTCGTGAAGTCAGATCGAGTATGCTAACGTCAGAATCACGGCCGTTGACTGATTCCCGGTTTTGATCAACATGGTTGATGGTGCGTACAAAGATCATAGTCGAAGAATTGAGCTTCGCTCAATACCGTGCATCTTGTCTTTCTTAGAACGAAGTTATTTTACTGAGACAGCGGTCAAAGCTGACTTAACTCTCTGCTACGTCAGAGGTTCCGCTCTTGTCAACGATAGTGCTCTGGTTTTGCAGATGGAATAAGAGAAGTTGGGTTCTTTTTAAAATTGAATAATTTGTGTCGCGGAGGATTAGAAATTCAGATATTGTGCGGATGATATTCCTAAAAGCAGTGACAAAACAATTTATTCGTTTTCTGAAAACAAAATTCTACCGGACAATCCCTTGAAGCTGAGACTGCAGCAAATGCCGCAAGCAACAGAGCTCTAGGTCGCTGCTTTGAAGCGTACTTCCGCAGAACGAGCACTCGAGCTAGAAATGCGCGTCTCAAAGCCAGGAGCGCGGGCTAACTCGCGCTTGTAACTTTGGATGTAATCTTAGCTTAAGTGTAAATGGAGTATAGAGGCTTTGCAGCAGCTGTGCATGGGCGCCGCCATAACCGCCCTTCAGTTTTTGTTTCCTCTTATTCCGTTCGTTGCACTTCATTCTTACCAGAGCAGGGCAGGTTATTGCCACTTTAGGGGCTACTACGTCCTTCTCCCCAGCATAGGCCTGTGTGGAGGCTCGGAAACGTCCGTTTCAGTGGCTTGGCATCTCGGTAAGACAAGAGAAGGTCGGCTATGGCGGCTCAATCTGGCGCGTGTGTAAAGCGTCTATACGCCATTTCTCTATTTACAAGTCCTCAGCTCACCGTGCGATCTCCTCAGCCCAGCACGCGCATGTTCGTCGCTTCAGAAAGCGAGCAAGTCACGCGCCTTACGCACGAACACTGAAAATGGAACCGGCCAGGAGCCCTTTTTTTGGAAGTCTATAAGGATTATTCACTGGCGGCCATAGCTCTGTGCGCGACTACTGAGCGTGTGCTGACGGCGAGCTTCCGCAGATCTCATAAAACGTGCACTCCACGTAATCAAAATGAAAGTCTTAGCAGCCTATTTAATGTGATCTCTCTCTGGGCATGCGCTCTATATATCGCCCTCAAATATGGCGTCCAGTGAATACGTCCCATAACACACGATTGTGCCACTACATAAGCTACACTTCAGAGTAACGACACTCACCCAAATTGTGGCTTAAAACCATGGTTTCCAGTTATCTGAAGCTTTATCTTAAATCACAGGACACGCTTTTCCGCCCTCCACAAATGTTTAAACAGTTCGCGACAGAGCAAAGCAATATTACAAGAGCTTCCTAACAGTGAATCTAATGCTGGGAAAGTAGCACTTTTGAATCATGACGATCGGCAGTTACGTCTGCTCTGTACAAGCACCAAGATGGCGGCGCCCACTCACAACAATGTCGGGGAACAGAGTGACGATACTCTAAGCGCAGCTCGTTTAGTGGCTCAATAGCTCACACCAGCTCGGAGCACGTGCTAGCAAAAGCTCGCACTGCAGAACCCAGGGATCCTGGGTTCAATCCCCATCCTGCCCGTTTCAATACGGATGAGTTTGGATTCGTGCATGGGAAGGGCACACAGCCCCTTCTGGAAGATGCTTCTGATTATCTCTACTCCGGTTTTGATAATAACCTTGTCACCGTCAACACTATTCTTGGACGTATCTAAAGCGTTCGACACCGTTAGTCACTCGTTACTTTTACGTAAACTTCACAGCATAGGCTTCCGTGGCACTTTTTTTTCTTTTTTTGAGAGCTATCTTGACAATCGCTCCCAGCTGGTATCTGCTGGAGGTTTTCAAAGCTCACGAACCAAACTAAAAGCAGGAGTACCACAAGGTTCAATTTTGTCACCCCTTTTGTTTAACATCTTTGTCAATGACATCGCCAACTATGTACCAGGATGCAAGATCTATCAGTATGCAGACGACACTGTGATCATGTCGCAACATATTAATTACGTAGACTCGATTCGCCAGTTACAGCACCATGCGACTGCAGTCATGGACTGGTTTGAGAAAACCTAATCGCTATCAATGTAAAGAAAACAAAACTAATGTGTTTCTACAATCCACATAAAACAATCAATCTCAGCATTCCTTTTATTTTACACTCATCTGCTTGTAATCAGTGCGCCTGTGTCCCCTTAGAGTACGCTAGTAGTGTTAAGTACCTTGGTATATTTTTCGATAGTGGCCTAAAATGGCATGCCCATTTAGCATATATTTGCAAAAAATTAAGAAGCGCCAGCTGCATCTTATATCGATCCAAATGTCTCATGCCTCTTTCTGTTCGTAAGGTTATTGCTCATACTCTTGGGTACAGTATCCTTCGGTATGGCATAACAGTTTTTGGTAATTGTTCCGCTTTCTGGAGAGCTAGAATTGACAGCATCCTTAAAGCAATCCTAAGGAGTGTCTCCTATAACATGCAAGTACCTGAGGACACCACCCTTTTCGACATTCTTCAACTGCCTGACTTTCACACCCTCTATGTTCATACAGTTATTTTGCGACATTTCTGGAGCTCTGAATTCAAAACTTTAAGCTCATCGTCTCGTGCCCTCCGACACGTGCAGCCTTTCCAAATACCTCTTGCGCATACACGATACGGTGAAAGTACGCGAGCATATTACGTTCCAAAGCTTTTCTCACAGCTGCCGCCCGAGCTTCTAGGCCTTACCTCGCTCCGTAAACTTAAGAAATCACTTAGAAGTATGAGTTTTTGATGATCTCTGTTTACTTTGTTTAGTGTTTCCCAGTGTGGGTTGCACTTGTGTAGCCTTGACGTCCTGGACAATCGCTCGTTGGACGCCGTGTACTGCAATTTCGTTTTTCGCCTGACTATTTTTTTCTTTTTCTTTTCCTCATCAGGCGCGACACTTTGGTCTTTGTGATTATCGTTATTTTTATATTAAGTTCTTTTAAACCTTATCTATGTACTTGCATCCGTATTTGGAGGTGTGATTCTGTGTGTTGCATGCACCCAATTGCTGACTCTGACCTTGGGACATTCTAAGGACGTGTGTATGTCAATCTGTCTTATTTCCTTTTTGTATACCGGGTAGCAAAGTTCAAAGTGTTAATTTTAGGGTAGCATCCCACAAGCCTTGTTTTGGCTTTGATGCGCCCGTCACGCAAACATTGCTGTGC
>JAZHYW010006191.1:0-41456 GCA_037355805.1 Ixodes ricinus | reverse complement strand
AATAAACAAGCTGCACGCTGCAAGTTGTGCAACGAAACTATGCACGGTGCAGTCAGCGTATCATCCAACTTGATTCGCCATCTGAAGAGGAAACACGAGAACGAGTATGTGACGGGTGGAACAGGGCAGGTGAACAGGCCAAAAATAACTTCCGCCTTCATCGCTGGGTTGCAGCTCTGTACCGGCTCATTGAAAAGCTGCACTTGATGAAGCCCTATTCAAAATGATATGCATTGACATGGAGCCGTTTCGTGTTGTCGAACGAGAAGGAAGGCCAATTTGTATCGGTGAGTTTTACATATAGCTCTTTGTAACCTTGCGCGAGAGAAATCGCTTTGTATTTGTCCGAATTCATGTATCCGTTCCGGGCTACAAGTTGCCATCTCGTGACGACTTGCGAGAGAAGTTGCTACCCTCCAAAGTATCTGCTCTTCAAAGCAAAATATCAGCGCCTTTGTCGTAAGCGGAACTCGTGTGCATAGGTCTGTCTCTGGAAGGCTACCTGGGAGTCGAAGCCACATTCGTCGACGACTTCACGGCTGACGCATTCCTCCTTAGCTTCACTCGACTGAGGCAGCATCACAGCTGCTCAAATTCGCTCTATGACATAGCGCTTGTCCAGCGGAACATATCAGACAAGATAAAATATAAAATCTTTGTTACAATTTTGTCTCAAATAACATTACCAATTTCAATTCTCAGGTGCTTCGCGTGGTGATAAACAACGCATGATCAATGATAAAGGCCGTAGCTTTTCCTTGTTGGGGAACAGAAGCAGACGAAGACGCTGACATCCACGACGACTGCCCGGAGAGCTTAGCCAAGGAGCTTTTAAGCGATTCGGCTGCGCCGCCCACAATCTGCAGCTTGCCGGAAAGGACGATATCTGGCAGGTATGTTATCATCTATAGCACCTGCTTCATGTCTACTGGGTACGGCTTTTGTGACCGGCTCTATCGAAATTAAAGGTCCGCCTTAACTTTTCAGCATAATTAAAGTCAAGTGCAAAACTAGCGATCATTATATATAATCTTAAATTGTTTTCCTGAAACCGTAGGTAAGCTATTGCATGTTGCTCTTTGCCATTTCTTTTTCTCAACCTTTTTTTGCTGACTTCAGTACTTAAAGTGAAGAATACAGGAATGCGGCACCATCGTCGCTTCAATACGCAAGGGTACTGCCGCCACGGAGACTGTGATGAATTTGGCCGGCGTGCACCTAGAAGCCCACAACACGAGGTGGAACTTGCAGCTGCGAATGATGAGGAAGCTCGCTAGCACTTTTACCAATCACCCAGAACTAGCCGACACGTTGCACGCGTGCAACAAAACAAAACTCTGAACATATGAACTCAGGCTCATCACAGACTTGATAGAGCCTTCTTTCACCCGTAGAGAAGGCAGCTGAACTCCTCCAGAAGAGGCACAAAACGGCTTGACTGCTGCTTTCAGCATTGAGAAACATTGACGTTTCCATCTCTGGAATCCTCAGCAAAGTCACATTTCTTTTGTAGAGACATGGCTAATGGCCTAAAAACAAGCATTGAAAAGCACTTTGCCGGCGTATGGAGCGACTCATTTTTAATGGCTACATTCCTACACCCAAGATTTAAGTCGTCTAAGTGCTCAGCCACAACCGCTGAGGAGATGTGTTCTGCTGTACTCGGAAGAGGGCCCCTCTTGCTAGGTCAGGGCAGCACAAGCAGCGTCCCAACTGCAGACTCCGAGGTACGTCCTAGCAAACTGATGTTCAAGAGCATCAGGCCAAGTGAAAATACTCACGAAGAGATTCAGCCCGGGTCTATTGGATGAGAGGTTTTGCTCTACCTTTCAGAAAGCATTTGTGTAGATGCGATTACGTCTCTTAAGTTTTGGAAAAGCAAATGCTGCCCGTTTTTCCCTGCTCGCACGGGTTGCAAGAGCAGTGTTTTCACTGAATATGCTACGTCAGCTGAAGTAGAATGCGTATTTTCGACGGCGTCGCTCATGTCAGCGAAACGAAACCGTCTGTCTAGCGCCTCGTTCGAACAACTCAGGCCAGATTCACGAAGAGCTTCTTAGTTCACAACAACTTAGCTAAGAAGTTTGTAAGTTAAGAACATCGTAAGAAGAGGAGAAATCGGTATTCACGAACGCGTTCTTAAGTGAGAGGAGGAAAGCGACGTTCTTGTACGAAAAAGCTAGAAGTTACCGGTGCTGTTGCTATGGCGACGGCGTCTTTGGCAGCACGAACAACCAATCGGAGAGCTCGGCAATGGTTCGGAGTACGTGGATTTTTAACAACAAACACAGGCGGCCTTTCTGCCACCGCTTGTCTGGGGTTCGTGTCCGTGCAGTGATATGTCGACGCTAACACGATTTAAACATGCCCGAATGCAGAGGCCGGATGCGTAACCCCTCCGTTGACTGCTACGAACTCGATCGCCACGAAGTCAACACAACTGTTATCATTGGTAAAAGACAGCCCGTGTCAGTCGTTTGCAAAGCGACGTAGATGGAAACAAATTGCCGCGGCGTTTTTCGCGGCCTCAGAGATGCAGAGCGAGCCGACGTTAAAAACGATACGTATGAACTACGAGAGTGTCAGCAAGAGCCATGTAATACGTCTTCACACTCGGAGCGGACGCGCGCGTTTGATCGAAGTGCTGGATTCGCGCTGTAGGACCGCGAATTGATAAGTGCTTCGGGACCGATCCTTTACGATTGCGACTTGATGCTGACGTGACACCCGGCAAACAAAGGTTGGACCGGCATTGCGACTCCACGAACTGTCGATCGACAGTGAGGTGCAGTCGTGTCAGAATGAAAATGGACTACTAATAACAAAGTGTACAGTACATACCGTGTTGCGAAGGTAATCCATACGGCGTTTATTTGAGCTCTATATCACACAAAAAAACAAAGAGATAGAATCGGTGAGAGCCCCTTTTCGACGACAGCGTTCGTCACCACTGCCTCGAAAAACAAGGAGATGACAAGAGGAGGAGATTGACCTCTTAATCTAAAATTGAGGTCAGCGATCAAACTATAATACGGGAAGGGTTTGTAAGGGTCGCGCGGGCATATTCCTTCAGCACGCCAGCTGGTCGTGGGCAGACGATCGCCGTGTAGCGGAGTGCCTGCTAGGCCTTTCTGCCGAGCTCTCTTGCTTGGTGTCGGTGGAATCGTGGCCATTGGAGCTCTTCCTGGGTGTTTGTGGATCCAGCGTTCTTGTTCGTCGTGGTCTGTTTAAAGTACTTTTTACTTTTTCTTGTTGCTTGAAGTCCGGACGCGTAAGAAGCGCACATAGAAAAATAAACGTCCATTGGTCGTCGCGACCGCGACGGTGTCGGCCATGCTGATTTGATCGTAAGAAGTGCGTAAGACAGCTTCGGAGCTGTCGTAGAATTTCATCGTAACCTGCGCAAAACTTACGAAAATATCGTTTCGTGAATACGAACTTGTTCTCAAGTTTTGTCTTACACACATTTTTGGCGTAAGATCGTTTCGTGGATCTGGCCTCTGATGTTTATGAAGAGGAACGTATAGTTAGGTAGGGATTACACGGCATACATCGTGGACTTGGTGTTTTTATAACGAATAGGCTAGCAACCTTTGAAGCTCGTTTATCGTTTAATTGTGATTAAGAACACAATAAGTTTTCTTGACAGATTTTCTTTAACTGCCTCTAAGCTACTTATGCATAGTTTGCTCATTAGTGCACGAAGACTGTTCGGCTTTATTTATTTATTTGTTTTGACGGGTCTGCACTCATTAGAAGGATTTTGTCACTCCATGCTTTGTGAGGCATGCCGTCATTATGAACTTTCCACAGGGCTCCCTTCAATAGACTGATCTCACCAGCATGTTTTGCTACGCCACCACTGCCGTGATGCATCAAGGGAACTTTAGTTTTTTTCTGTATGTACCAGCAGCGGGGTTCTCGCTGCTGGTCTGCGATGGCAGAGCACGAGAGGGTGCAATTAGTGCACTGCCCCCTGCCTTCTGTGGAGTAAGTTTATAGCAGTGTATTAGATGCGAGGGACGCTTAATGAGATTGGTCTATTAGTGTTGCAATGTTCTGCTGCGGTGAGGCCGTAAGAATCGGCACATTTGGCACGCCTTTCAAAATTCGAATTCCAAATGTAAGTACATACCCACAGTGCATGTTGTTTCGCAAGAAGTTTTCCCTCAAATCTTCTTAGAGCTCAACTCAGAAGTGGTGAAATATAAGCACGGACCCCGTAGCGCCATAGGGTTGCATCGCTTCGTTTTACCGGTGCGCGGGCAGCACGGGCCCGCCGCGCAAGGGGGTGGCCTTCCTTGAAACTGACGCGCCGGCCAATGGGAGCATCGTCCCTTGAAACTATGATGCGCGCCAGCCAATGGGATTCCAATGGCAATCCACAGGATTTCCGCTTCACTCTATGGGAGAAAGGAAACTAGGTGCCGTTTGGCTAGGCTTTTTAAGCGGCTTCAAAGCTGAGAGTCATCAGATCGCGGCTTCACTTGAAGGAGTTTAGGTGCCGTTTGGCACGTCTGAAAACTTCAACTCGCTCCATTAAACAGTTAATGCTTTCGCATTAAAAAAAGCAAATACGGTGGCCGTGTATTCTCTACATCATGTATCAGCCTGTTCGTTGATTTCCCACTGGTTTGCAAGCTCGCTTCTGGGTGACTTGCTGAACGCAAAAGCGCTAAGAACGCTCAGTAGAGGTTGCAACGAGAAATTGCCGCGAAAAGTAATAATTTAAAGGGCAACTCCGCTCAATTCCGAAAAATTTAGGCTTACATTTGATTCCATTTCACAAAGCAGTACTAACCAGCTCTACGTCTTCGGATTCGCGAAATGTGGAATATTATTTGTGTAATCTTAATTTAAACATCAGCTGATACCGAAACCGAAACTTCGGTTGCGTCAGGCAACATTGGTCTCGTGTCATCAGAGTCATGGCCACGTCACATCGAACCACGTGGTCTTGTGACGTTCGTGGGGACGAGGTACAGGACACGCGACGCGGGCAGGTCGCTTCGCATGGCGTGGACGGTGATGGCCCGGGGAGGGGGGAAGGGGAGAACACGAAGAGGAGAGGGGGAGCGGAGAAACCGGACATGCGATAAACGCGCAGGGCAGCGCAAACTAGCGCATCCGCGTTACGGTGATCACGTGGACGCCGTAGAGCCAACACCGGGAGGAGAAACTCATGACGTCATCGTTCAATTTCGCTCTGAGAAGTAAAAACAAACAAAACGTGAGAATGACGTAGTCATGCCTCTGACGTAGTGGTTCAACGTTGGCCGCTCCAACTCCGTCGCATTGACTGCGCTGACGATTGCGCCTCACGTCGCACGCTAGAGTTGGCAGATTTCGGCAACTTGGCTCATTTGAAAGTTTGCTGGCCAGTTTATTAAATATATAGACGGAATTAGATCGTAATATTTGACATGGGGTCTTCCTATATGATACTGAAGAGGGCTGCATAGTTTTCTAAATATCAAAAATGAAGCGGAGTTGCCCTTAAACGAAATATATGAACGATGGCTACCTGAGAGCAAGTTCGCAACCAGTGTGCAGGCAACGAACATGCAGTAGAGGACAAGCAATATGCAAGGCCGCCGTTCTTTCCCTATTGTTAATATTTCACCACCTCTAAGTTAAGCTGTCGAAAAAATAAATAAAGTAAAGAAAAAGACAAAACATTCTGTAAAACTGCGTTCGCGTGCTCAGTTTAAGGTATGTTCGATTAGAATTTGAATTTCGCAAGGCTTACCAAATGTGTTGGTCCTTACGGGCTCACCCAGTACAACTCTCATTCGCGTTAAAGGGATGCTAAACCGAAATATGGATTCCACAAAACACGCGGCAAAAGCGTGCGACAGGATATGCACAAACACCAAAACATCACTCATACGGCAATACCTCAAATGAATGACAGTATTTTTCAAAAAAAGGAGGCGCATTCGACAGAAATTTTTATGCCATGTTCCTCTGAGAAGGAGAGGGAACGGCCTTGCATCTTCTCCGCCTCGCCGCCTTGAGGAGCGAAGCAAAGAAAGCAGGAAACGAGATCTTTACAACACGCGCCTCGTCGGCCTGGTTTAATCATGACCTCTTTTTCCAAAAATACGACCACCCATTCGAGATGTCGCCTTACGGGTAGTTTTGTAGGGATTGTAGCGTCCCGCCTACATCTCCTGCATCGTTTTTTTTTTAATTCCCAAATTCGGTTCACCATACCTTTAAAGCCAGGCACTTCGGTCAGCGCGAAACGCCGGCAACTGAGAGCTCGCGGAGTGCATTTCTGAATAGACCTTGCAACTAAATACCTCAGACACACACGCTGGAAAAATGTACAGTGAAACCCGTTTAGAACGAACCCACGTACAGCGAATTACTGTCGATATCGAACTCACAAAAAATTAAATAGAAATGCATGTAAAAAGTACTTTTATAATGAACAACATATTGGCTATATCGAATTCTTTCTTCCCGGGAAGGCTTCCAAAAACATGCAAACAATCGTCTTCTAGCCTGTCCCTCCCCCCCCCCCCCAAAAAAAAAACGCACAGAAAGAAAACTTTATCCCGAAGCGGTTGCCTACGGAGAGAAGTGATTCAGTAGAGGAGATGAGCTAAAAAACAAACTCTGCACTCATGCAAAAAAAAAATAAAAATCTTTCCAGCGCTTTTTTATAAGGTGGAAGCGAAGGGATGAGAGAGAAAGAGAAGCTCTCGCCTTACAACGAACGCATCGTGGAAGCTCGTTGTAAATGAGTTTTGCTATATCGAACTGATCGTAGCGTTTCCTGCTGTTCGTTATAAACGGGTTTGACTGTATTGGCTTATGTCCGCATAATGAGCTGGACGATCAACAAATGGCAGGTAATAAACCAATGACGTCCGTGTAATGAACGAGCCACAATGAGAAAACGTGTATTTGAGCCCAGCAGACGTTCTAGTGATCGCCGGGAAAATACAAACAATTGAATTGAATATGATAAGAAATATCGAGACTCGCAAAGCAAGCGTGAACCTATGCGTTTTAAAACAAGTTTTGTGACATGGTCTTACGGTCTCCCATGCTGCGCCGTAGGGATTGCACTTTGTCAGGGGTTGTTTTTGCCTCTGTGCATAGAGCCGCTTCCAGAAGCGCACTAGCCGTCTTGCTGTGCAGGTATTTGAAGAATACAGCGATATAGCTTATTTCTTTTCCACTTATGAACTGGATATTTTTATGGTCTTATGAAACAAACATGCCGGCCAAGTATGTCCTAAAAGTAAAAATTCCGTTTCGAAAAAATAGAAAATGAGTGGATTTAAATTTTGATGTTTGTTGCAAGCAACTTGGTTACGAGACTAGATGTCTTAAAGAGCATCGACATATCAAGGGGCTTTCTCTATATTTGCAGTACAATGTAAGCAAACACTTTGTGCCACCAGCACTCCGCTTAGTAACTCCAGTGTTTTTGAGGCCTTCAGCATTTTTTTGCAATTGTCTATGCACTTGATGTCAGCTTTATACTGCTTATGCCGGCAACACAATGTCCAGTGCCAATTTTTGTTTAGGAACTAGAGAAATAGAATGGAACGATCCAGCCATTCCAGGAGTGGGAATGGGCCCAGTGTCCCCGTTCCTAGGAGTTGAAAGGAATAAAATTATCGAAAACTGTAATTCCCCAGAATGGAATTGGAATGGAATAGGGGTGCCCATTTCTCAACACCGGTGCCCCGTGGCTCCAAACGCCTACCAGCACTGACATGTAGAAGGACTTGATTTCGACAGGCTGAATAGCATATTGCTTACGTCTGTGACTAGAGGCAGGGTCCTGGATGTAGCAGGATGACCGGGATCCGCAAACGTCGTCTGCTGCAGAGAAGTTGCACGATGAACAAGTCAGTGAAGGAAAGGAAGTCATCTCTATGCAGTGGCGTATCAATTTGCGTACCAACCTTCAACAAGGAAGAGTGTCAATTTGTGGTCAAGAGGTTAGCCACCTAGGTGACGAATCACTCAAAATGGAGTGGAGCTGGATCTGTCACTAGTCGCGTCAGTGCTTCAGACGACTACTCCTCAAAGCAAGAAGTACAGCGGATGCTGGGAGTCATCAACTATGTAGGCAAGTACTAGCCACACTTGTCGCAAAGAACAAATCTTCTCGGAAGCCTTATCAAGGATGATGTGATATTTGAGTGGAATGAGGCTTACAAGGTAGAATGGGAGACTGAATAGAACTCTGACTAACAAGCCAGTGCTAAAATGTTTTGACCCTCAAAGGAAACAAAAGTGATGGCTGATGCACCACAGTATGGACTGAAAGCAGCACTCCTAGGGCTCAATGATACAGAGTGGCGTCCAGTAGCATATGCATCACGAGTGATGACCGAATGTGAAGTGCGATATGCACAAATTGAAAAAGAGGTGCTTGCCATCACATTTGCATGCAAGAAGTTCCATGACTTCATTTATGGTTGCAAGTTCACACTGGAAACCGACCACCGACCATTGATCTTCATAGCAAAAAAAAGCATTGGAGACATGCCGCCTCGTCTGCAGCAATATTTTATTCGTGTGATGAAGTACATGTTTGACCTGTGCTATCTACCTGGAAAGAACTTAATGCTAGCCAACATACTGTCTCGCGCACCACTGAAAGAGGCCAAAAGGGAGTGGTAGAACTGGATGATGTTAAAGTATTTGCTGTCAGCATAGTGTCCACAACACTGAGTCAAGCAACACTTCGGACACTGCAAAGAGGCCAGGAAGGGTCATGACGAACTACAGGAGTTATCGCATGGATCTACCAGGGTCAAGAGGGAGACCTCAGGGGCTACAGATCAGAGGTTGCCTCTGGTCGACGGTGTCCTGTTAAAGGACTCAAGAGTAGAAGTTCCAAAAGCTTGCCGTGCACACATACTGGCAAGACTGCATGAAGCACACTTAAATATGACCAAATGCAAAGCTTGTGCTAGAGCTTTAGTATTCCAGCAAATAATGAATGCCGACTGCTGAACCACTCATGAGGAAGTACCCAGTAAAGCATGCGAGAGGGTTGGAGCTGATCTGTGCCAACATGCAGGATCGTCGTACCTCGTGATATACGACGCTAACTCCAATTACCCTGAAGTGGTGCAGCTAACAGAGACTAGTGCTACGGCAGTGATCGACCATATGGCAAGTGTTTCCGCCAGACATGGAATTTCCAAAGAAGTGTGCAGTGATAGTGGTCCACAATTCGCAAGCAGAGAATTTGCAGCATTTGCAAAATGTTTGATTTCAAACATATCACCTCGAGCCCAAGATTTCAAGAGCAAATGAACCCACAGAAAAAGGGGTCCAAGTAGTAGTGGACAATTTAAATGCGGCCATTGGGCGATCATTCACCGTTCGCTCGGCCCAAGAGTGGTGCGATTTGCTTCTCGGACATTCCAGCTGCGAAGACCGGAGTAACTTGAGGAAGTCAATTATTTTAGCAATTATTACTGTGGGCTTAAGGGCAAGGCACGTAGCGAATTTCATTCACATTTCTCCCGAATTTCACAAAATGTTGATCTGGGGTGGAAGAACAGTATTCCGTCAAAGAACAGCTACTGCAACAGATATGAGATTTGACCCATGAGTCCGGCTACATGCCGAAGGGACTGCCGAGAAGCACCAGTGCAGTGGCTTCGTCAACGGAGGGCCTCACACCAGGACAGGTGCCCATTCAGCAGCCTGCAGCTGAGGGAGACAAGGATGGTGTCTGATTTGTGATACTCTCTCGTTACTGAATCCCATAACCCAATTTTCAAATTAACTAAAACGTTAATGCAGTGTTAAGGTTTTGCGACACAGATTCTAGCTGTTGTTAGAATGCTAGCGGTTAGGACCGATAGCGCCACACAAATTACAGGGATCTGCAGTTTATTTTTGAGGTAAAGGTGTGTTCACACGATGCATCTTTTAGGCGCGCAACAGTTTGGCGACACTCAGGTTTCGCGAAATAGTGCTCGTTCACACGTAACGCTTCACGTGCAACAACGATGAGCGTTTAGACTCACGAAAATAGTTTCGGTATTGACCATAATGTGGTGCTTCAGTTGAAAGCCAACCACACAGGCAAAATTACGTGGTCAATTACAGTGTCGTAGCTAACAAAATGACTTTTGAGATTTATCGAAACTAGAGATGTCGCGAACCACTCTAGGTTCGATTTCGAAAGGTTTCGATATTTTCAGAACGAACGGAAGTTCGCATTAGAAAAATTTTGATGTTTCAGTAGCCGACCGAAAAATTCGCAACTTTCGATCGCAGTAGAGTTTCGAATTCGAAAAGTTCGAAGCTTTCACGGTTTCTAAAATTTCGGGTTCGAATATCTCGAATATTATATTACTTGAAATTCGATAAATTCGAAGATTTCGAATTGTCCTAACTTAAAAATTCGAGGTATTCGAAAAATTTGAATTTCTTGGGATCTGAAGTTCGAAAAATTCGAAGATTTCGAAACTCTTCGATATAAAATTCGAAAAATTCGAACGATTCAAATTTTTATAGACATAAAGTTCGAACAAATCAAAGATTTCGAATTTCTTTCTACATAAAGTTCGAAAGTTTCGATTCTCCTTTAAAACTAATTTAAAAAAAAAAAAAACTTCAAAGATTTTGAATTTTTTTAAGTACAAGTTTTCAACGGTCGAAGTCTGGTTTTAATGTTCGTCCACAGTTTCAGTTTGAAATAACGTTTTTACGACTCACTGGTTTTCACGAAATCAGGTTTACAAAAGTTAGGGTGTGATATTTAGACTCCGCGAAGTTGGTCAGGCAATTAAATGAGATGACGAGTGTCCCGGATGTGCTGGAATATTTGCCAGTGCAGAGTGGCGTGTGACCATAGATCAGTAATTTTGACCACCAGCCCAGAGGGGGGTCTTTAACGTGCATGGCAGCAGTAGTGATCACACGAGCGCACTTTTACGATACTCACCCAGTTCGAAACGGTAGGGGCGGGCAGGAGGTTGAGGCTCAGAAAAACCTTGAAGCGACCTGGCAAACTACCTCCCCACCCCTTGCACGCCGGTAGTAATCCGATCGAACGCCGCCCGAGTGACATTGGCATATAGTAATTTGAGTTTGTAATCGTCCTGGAGGTTTATTTTCCGGGACGGAGGAAACGCCCCGCAAAAAGTACAGAAGCCTACACAACTCGAGGTCGAGGAGCGTTCTACCATACAAGTGGCGTCGGAAGAAGAAAAACGGGGAGAGGGGGGAGGTGCTCTATCCCCCTTCGCCTCCTTCCAGATATTTCGGACTGTTAAAGAAAACAATACGGGGAAAGAGGGCGTGGTCGAGCTTATTTTAGTCTGAAATTATTTATGTGTTTGTATAACAACTGTCGCTCTTCACTGCATAAAAGATCGCGTAGACGCCGTAGGTGGTCATTGTCGGAAACTCGTCGTCAGAAGGCACTACTTGTCAAATGCTTAGAGGTGCCGAAGTTCAAAGCTAGGTCTTTTCGACCTCAATAACTGTGCCATTGGTAAAAGAAAGATAAACATAACAATAAATGCGGGGATAAAAAGCTGGAGAAAAAAAAAGAAAGAAACTATAAAGATCCCACCGGAAGTGTTGTATTCTTGCCTATTCAGAAGCTCAGAACTTTGAAACAGGTTTCTCCTACTCAAATGTCTACAGGCTAAAAGAAACACTTCCCAAAAACGTGAAGCCCCCCAAAAAAAATTAATGACGTGTTGAATTTGATTAATATTAGAAATCTTCCCCCTGACTTAATTTATTCCTCAATGCGAAAAAACAATAAATACATTATTTTGTATTCTGCAGATGGCAATTATATGTACTGTCTGTGGTGTTAATTTAAATGCGATACCTCGAGCAACTTAGACGAAAAACAAAATACCAAGTTTAGAGCATAATTGCCCGTAGATAAATGTTTGGACATTTCTTCGAAACTCATCTTGAGTAACAATAATCACATCTTAAGACGACACTTACCTAAGCTATACATAGATCATTCTTAAAAAGTTTAACATCTCAACCGTAAATAGCTTCGGCTTTAGCCCGCTTCAAATATGGCACAAACGACAATCGTCAAAAACCCGTCGTCCTCCGTCGCCCCTCCGGGAATTTATTTCTTTAAAACTGAGCGTGCCAGAACATTGTAATAAACGGCATTGTCTTTCGTAAGGAACGCAGCACCGCATGTAAAAATTCGAGAGAAAAAAATTACGAATGTACCTCACTACTTGAATTCAAATGAAACCGTCCGCCGGTCTTTCGAAGTTCGACGAACGTCGAACTTTTACCCTAAAAGTTCGAAGTTCGTCGAACTTTCGATTTTTCAGCATTCGATAGTTCGAAACTTTTCGAATTCTCTCGATAAATTGAAGTTCGAAAGTTCTCGAATTCCTTGGCGTAGGAAGTTCGAAAGTTCGAAAAGCTTAGAACTTTTAGTGCAAGAAATTCGAAAGTTCGAAAATCATCGATTTTTTGGTCTATCAAGTTCGAAAGTTCGACAAGCATCGAATTTTGCAGCGTAATTGAAGTTCGAAAGGAATCGAATTTTTTAGCGTAATAAGTTCGACGGTTCGAAAAGCGTCGAACTTCTTAGTTTAACAAGTTGGAAAATTCGACTTCCGTCGAATTTTACGATATAGAAAGTTCGAAAATTCGAAATCTTTCGAACCTTTCGAACCGCTTGATTCGATCATCGAAACTTCGGTTCGAAAAAAGTTTGCGGCATCCCTAATCGAAACCACTGCCATCCGGACCACCCAGTATTTCCGAACGTGACACACACACACCGTTTTGAGTGAGCTCCGAATCAGATCGCTATTTATCTGGGGACCTGCTTTGCGCATTTTATGCAGTCAATTCACTTTAATTTTTTTTATCACATACTGCACTACTTGGAGCGATCTCGCATGTGCGCAAAGCCGATTGAGGTGGCAACCTGTACGTGCAGGACATGTGCCGGCACCGAGCCCGTAAGCAGCCAATTCATTGCCAAAGCTCCTATCAATGCACATGGTATTCATAGAAACGCTACGTGCCCAATCTGGTTACTTCTCGGCGCCTATGTATGCCCCGATTTTACTGTGCCAA
The DNA here is from genome assembly GCA_037355805.1 of Ixodes ricinus. Taxonomy (NCBI): domain Eukaryota; kingdom Metazoa; phylum Arthropoda; class Arachnida; order Ixodida; family Ixodidae; genus Ixodes; species Ixodes ricinus. The sequence continues at coordinate 28,382 of JAZHYW010006191.1, read as the reverse complement.
CTGTTTCAGAGAGCGCACATGGTTTCACGTTCGCTTGTAAACAAAGCAAACTTGGTTTCAGTTTACTCGATGGTCTCTTATCCAGCGGTATGGTCGCGACAACAACGCTATGAGCGCTATTCTAATCTCGCCAACTCCCGCTAATTGTCTTCGTCCATCACTGGATTTTTTCCGATATGCTACTCACTTTTCCTTCAGTGGTAGTGCTTGACGTGCTTGCGGAAGCGCCGGCAGTATCCATCGTTCATGTGTTTCGGTTTTGGCTCGGCTACAACACCGGTGAAGTGGTCTTCTCAAACAGCTCGCTCCCCCTCAAAGGCCACGTGAGAGCATTTCTGAGCGGCCATTGGCCGCGCCCTCAGAGTGATTGACAGGACTCGGCAAAGTTTCAGCAAAGCTCGCTCCAGAAGCGAGGTGTGCGCGCAACTTTTTTAGATGTGCGCGTCCTTCTTGGACTTGTTCAGACGGCGCAACCATTTCGCGAAACTACATTTCGCGACACTAGATGCGCGAGAAAAATGCATCGTGTGAACGGGCCTTAAGAAAAACTCGGTTTTCCTCTCCCCAAACACCATTTACTCCAATAAAAGAACTTGGGCCAGTATGGAGCGCCTGTGTTGTGGAACTAGCAATTTCTATCACGTATAAATCTCTAAGATGTATATCAACAATGCATGGCACAAAACTGAGTATCACTTCATCTCGTTCCTAGTAGTAGGTGCATGTCTGGCAAGGTAGTATATATACCTTAGAAGTAGCTGGACCATATTACTGATTGCCCTTCCAAGAAATTTAAGTGGCAAGCGATAATTTCCAAGCATTGTGTGTCACGATCCGTTCAAATTGTCGTAGCAAACCATGGGACCACACTTCTCAGTACTGTTTTAGCTGCACCAGATGTGCACAGTGTAGAAGCTTGCATTGGATTTTTGTATCAAGCATCGTCTACTTGAATAAAATATAAGCGTCTACACTAAGAGCCACCACTGAAGTGCCCCAGCCTGTGTGTTAAAAAAAGTCAAATTTGGTGGTTTTACATGCCAAACCAGCGCAGGACATCTTGCACGCCGCTGCAGTGATTTAAGGATTAATTTCAACCACCTGGGGCTCTTTAGACATGCAACAGAAATCTCAATTACGTGGCACCTTCTCCGCGATAAGCCTATGTCAGATTGCGGGCACGTCGGACAGGGTTCGAATCCCCCACTTGGTGATTCGTAGGCTGGCGCTTTGCCTACGAGCAAGCAAGGCGACAACTTTTGTTTTGAGATGAGTTTTAATTTTTCATTTATGCAACTACAGCATGATCAGTAATTTTGTTCATTCTATATTAGAACATTTGATTGAACAGCTGGTTCTGACTGCCCCCTTCCATTGCTACAAAGGATCTTCTTCTAAAGTAACCGGGTGTGTTTAGCTGATTTTTCAAATAAAAAAGCATTGGGTTACCATTTCAAACACATATCAGTTCCTGCAACATCTGTTGTTTGCCATCTGGTGATCTACGCGGGATGAAACATAAGTAGGTGGCGTTAGAAGTTCACGGCGCATGAAAGGGTTATTATGGTAAATGTTATGAAATAAAGTCCGGCGGAAAATGAGTCTACGGTTCATTAGTGTGGGTAGACCAAGGCTATTTTTCATTGAGGTAACACTGGAGTATACGATAATAATTGCAGGCGTCTTGGCTTTCGTGCGTTAGGGGATAATCCCAGAAGGCCTCTGAGCGGGGAAAAGGGTGCAAAGCCCCCTCCTTTGTCGAAGGCGTCCCACGGCTGCCGGGGTGCCCTGCGTCGAGGCAAGACAGAAGCAGGAAGGAGAGGGTCCGGAAGGTAAAGACTTCTCGATGACAATGATGTCTGTCAACTCGATGATTCTTCGTTGGAGGCCACGTCGTCCATTCGGAAGAGGCATGTTGGCAACCACAAGGCGCCTCTTGCCCTTCTTTTGGACACAGCTGACCATCACCACCTGGCGACGACGCTCCAGGCCATTCACTTGTGGTAATTGAACTGTATGGCGAAACTTGTCCTCTGGGGCCACTGCACAGCAACTCGCTGCCAGAAAGAGTGTCTTGAGGGGAGCAGTCCGCACTGCACCCTTGAAAGACACGGTCTCACAGCTGGGCTGACGACTGAAGTCCAGGCTGGGGTCCACTCTGCGAAGTGGCAGTAACAAAGACCAACAACACCAAACCAAACTCCGCGCAGGTAAGCGCCCAGCCCCCAATCTCTCCAGTCCGCCAGACCAAAATGAACAAAAAAATGCCTCAGCGAAAGTTCCGTGCTATTCTATCTACGAAAGACACGCACAAAGAAACTTATTTCCTCATACAGGTTTCTCTAGCGAAAGAAACTTTTACAGAATAATAAAAGCATACTAACGCTCAACCTAAAATAAATGGACTCCCGGGAAAACAAAACCATATTACAAATCGTAACGTGACTCACATAGGGCATATCCCTATTAAATTCGAGGCGTCCCTCATAAAGCAAACTATACCGAGGATAAAACCTCTTTAATAAATTTTACCGCCAACACAAGGAACTAAAGCCGAACAAAATGCAGAACTCATACTCCCGAAAGAAGCAAAGCTAATAACCTTGCCGAATAGCATAATCGACTCAACAACACTAAAACACAACACGTCCAGCCCTCCCTTTTTCTCCCTAAAGTCCTTCTTGGCATCTAACCTACGCCCAGTTTGTTCTTGGCCTCTACTTGACTGTTCAAGTTATTCTCCTTGGACTGGATTGGAGGCACGAAGTTGCAGTCCCGGAGATCTCTCTTGGTCTCCACATCTGACGTGATGCCAGGTTGAACCACGAACGATGAGCTGTGGTTCCGTCTGCGAACCTCGTTGAGTCGTCCCGGGCTCGTTGTGGCCTCCTCCATGCTCCTTGCTTGCACTAGTGCTCTGGGTTCGTGGGTCGTTGGGATGGGGGTCCTGAAGTTTCCCCCTCCCAACCTGGATGACCGCTTCTTCTTCTGAAGTGGCGCTCATCGCACTTCCCTCGACGCTCTTTGCAGGAAACGTCGCTGCCAGACCATACAACGCTGATCCGGCGTTGCCTCTTCCTCTTGGGTCATGGTCGCTTGCTTATGACGGCATCTGAGTTCTTCGTCTCGGATCCATCTTGCCGCGAACACGACGACGTCCTCAGGTGCACCTGCATCGGGTCTGCTTTGTCCCATCCTAGCTCCATTGTGTCCCCGGTGGATCCCTTGCTGGCGCAGCCGCCTCCGGTTGCAGGTCCCTGGGATGGCCGGCTTGGGGTCTCCCGTCCTCTAACCTCGATGACGACTCGCTGCTGGACGCGTACTCGTCGATGTCCTGCTTGTACCTAGGCTCCATAAATGGTCTGGAGTCCGGGTTCCGCAACCGCACCAGGCAGGATTGGTTGATCTCATGGAAGGAAATCTCAATCACCTCCTCCTGGTGGCCGCTTGGACTCCTCCGACGGCGCCGTGGGCTTGGTCTCATACCCGCACAGGTGCTGATCAGAGCGGTCAGGATCCTGGGTTGATTGCTGGACAGCTATCTCCGGTCTCGCGGCGCTGCTCTCCATGAGCTGGCTGGACCTCCCCGGCATTGTCTCTGTTTTGGCGTCGCCTTCGTCCTCCGGGAAGTCACCGCCAGACGCCTGAAGAGCCTTCTCTTCTTTCTCCCGCAGCTCAAGCGTTGGGTCAGTCTTGTGCGGAACGGCATCGGTCTTGCGTGGAACAGCGTCGGTCGCGTCGGAGGAAACACGCCAGTTTCCAGTCACCTCGGTGTCCCCAGCTTCCGTTTTGCTCTTTTCCTGATACACCACTTCTGTCGCTGCCTCCACGTCACGTTCACCGTCCCGCCGCTCGGAGTTTGGGTCGGTCTTCGAAAACGGTGACGGTCGTGTCGGGAGAAAGACAGTTTTCCGGTCACCTCCGTGTCCCCAGCTTCCACTTTCTCCTTTCCCTCTTACGCCTTCTCTGTCACCCCTTCAACGCCTGTTGTCGCCCGACAAAGTAACTCCAAGTCCCGCGTTTTCCTCGCGAGCTCGGGCTGCTCGAACTCTTAGTTGAACCACTCCATTTCGCACTTATACTCGCGTTTCTCGAGCTCCCGTCTTGCCTTCTCAAAGCGTCCCCTTCGGCCCGCTTTTTGCGTTCCTCCTGTTCCCTTTCGCGAGCCTCCTGTTTTCTTCTGCAAACCTCCTCCAGAGCCTTTGCGAACTCCTCAACGCTGGCGTCTTCGGCCTCAAGGAGTTTTATAATATGCAGTTTTCTTTTCGTCTGCACAAAATCGATCCCTAACTCCAGTTCTGACCTGTACCAACTCGTACCAGCGGAATGCCTCCAGACTCATGGTCTAGCCTGTGTTGGCCCTCTGTCTCACAAAAATGCTCGCAACAGAACGGTTGCACAATCCATCTGACGACTATCCCCAACCCTCATAGGCAAAACTAGAGCTAATTTGTCTGGCAGATGGAGAAGAAAGGGCCAGCAACTCACCCACACAAGAAGTCTACGGTCCGGCAAGGTTGCCATCCCGCCTGGGACCGCGCACTTGTCCGGACACTTTGGGTACGGCTGGGAGCTGAGCCAGGGCAGGACATCATGTGGAGGCCGGAATCGTGAAGGACCAGGGAGCAGGAGGGGTGTCTCATAACTCTGTTTATATACAAATTGAAAAGCTCAATATCAACTGGAGAACACAAGAGAACACTGTCGAGAACACAAGCTAGCAGCCGCCTGCTGCTCCTTTTATAATGTCACATTTCCCCATATCCCTCGCAGGGAATCCGCAGGGTTCAGGCCTTGACGAAAACTGTAGGGCCATTGTTGCTCACATCCAGTCACGCCATTTCCCTCTCCCTCGCACTCTGCCACACGCGTCACGCACACCGAAGAGCCAGACGTCCTTGGCCATGGTGTCGCCGGTCAATCTCGGCGGACAATTGCGCCATCGAGGTTCGGACGGCGGAAGAGATCCCCAATTGCAGGCGTCTTGGCTTCCGTGCGTTAGGGGATAATCCCAAAGGCACTCTAGGCTAGGGAAAGGGTGCAAAGCCCCCTCCTTTGTCGAGGGCATCCTAGGGCTGCCGGAGCGACGTGCGTCGATGCCAGACAGAAGCAGGAAGGAGAGGGGCCGGAAGGTAGACATCTCGATGACACTGGTGTCCGTCAACTCGATAATCCTCCGTTGGAGGCCACGTTGTCCCTTTGTAAGAGGCATGTTGGCAACCACAAGGCGCCTCTTGCCCTGCTTCTGGGCACAGCTGACCGTCACCACCTGGCGACCGACGCTCCAGGCCATGCACCTCCATGCTCCAGGCCATACTCCTCCATGCTCCTTGCTCGCAGTTGTGCTTTGGGTTCGTGGGTCGTTGGGATGGGGGTCCTGAAGTTTCCCCCTCCCAGCCTGGATGACCGCTTCTTTTTTCTGAACTGGCGCTCATCGCGCTTCCCTGGATGCTATTTGCAGGAAACGTCGCTCCCAGACCATACAACGCTAATCCGGCGTTGCCTCTTCCTCTTGGGTCTCTGTCGCTTGCTTATGACGGCATTCAAGTTTTTCGTCTCAGATCTATCTTGCCGCGAACACGACGACGTCCTCAGGTGCACTTGCATCAGGTCTGCTTTATCCCATCCTGGCTCCATTGTGTCCCCGGTGGATCCCTTGCTGGTGCAGCCGCCTCTGGTTGCAAGTACCCTGAGATGGCCGGCTTGGGGACTCCCGTCCTCCAACCTCGATGACGACTCGCTGCCGGGCGCGTACTAGTCGATGTCCTGCTTGCACCTAGGCTCCATAAACGGTCTGGAGTCTGGGTTCCGCAACCGCACCGGGCAGGATTGGTTGATCTCGTGGAAGGAAATCTCAATCACCTCCCTCCTGGTGGGCCGCTTGGACTCCTCCGACGGCGCCGTGGGCTTGGTCTCATACCCGCAAGGGTGCTGATCAGAGCGGTCAGGATCCTGGGTTGATTGCTGGACAGCTATCTCCGGTCTCTCGGCGCTGCTCTCCATGAGCTGGCTGGACCTTCCCGGCGTTGTCTCTGTTTTGGCGTCGCCTTCGTCCTCCGGGAAGTCGCCGCCAGACGCCTGAAGAGCCTTCTTCTTTCTCCCGCAGCTCAAGCATTGGGTCGGTCTTGTTCGGAACGGCATCGGTCTTGCGTGGAACAGCGTCGGTCACGTTGGAGGAAACACGCCGGCTTCCGGTCACCTCGGTGTCCCCAGCTTCCATTTTCTTTTTTTCCTGACACACCACTTCTGTCGCTGCCTCCACGTCACATTCACCGTCCCGCCGCTCGGAGTTTGGGTCGGTCTTCCGAAAAACGGTGACGGTCGTGTAGGGAGAAAGGCACTGTTTTCCGGTCACCTCTGTGTCCCCAGCTTTCACTTTCTTCTTTCCCTGATACGCCTTCTCTGTCACCCCTTCAACGCCTGTTGTCACCCGACAAAGTAACTCCAACTCCCCGTTTTCCTCGCGAGCTCGAGCTGCTCGAACTCTTAGTTGAGCCGCTCCATTTCGCACTTATACTCGCGTTTCTCGAGCTCCCGTCTTGCCTTCTCCAAGCGTCCTCTTCGGCCCGCTTTTGCAATCCTCCTGTTCCCTTCTGCGAACCTCCTCAGAGCTTCTGCGAACTCCTCAACGCTGGCGTCTTCGGCCTGAAAGAGTTTTATAATATGCAGTTTTTTTTCGTCTGCACAAAAACGATTCTTGATCCAGTACAGACCTGTACCAACTCGTACCAGCGGAATGCCTCCAGACTCATGATCTAGCCTGTGTTGGCCTCTCTCTCACAAAAATGCTCGCAACAGAACGGTCGCACAATCCATCTGACGACTATCCCCAACCCTCATAGGCAAAACTAGAGCTAATTTGTCTGGCAGATGGAGAAAGAAAGGGCCAGCAACTCACCCACACAAGAAGTCTTGGTCCGGCAAGGTTGGTCCCACTGCTGCCATCCAGTTATTGGGACCGCGCACTTGTCCGGACACTTTGGGTACGGCTGGGAGCCGAGCCAAAGCAGGACCTCATGTGGAGGCCAGAATCGTGAAGGACCAGGGAGCAGGAGGGGTGTCTCACAACTCTGTTTATATACATATTGACAAGCTCAATATCAACTGGAGAACACTAGAGAACACTGTCAAGAACACAAGCTAGCAGCCGCCTGCTGCTCCTTTTATAATGTCACATTTCCCCATATCCCTAGCAGGGAATCCGCAGGGTTCAGGCCTTGACGAAAACTGTAGGGCCATTGTTGCTCACATCCAATCATGCCATTTCCCTCTACCTCGCACTCTGCCACACGCGTCACGCACACCGAAGAGCCATACATCCTTGGCCACGGTGTCGCCAGTCAATCTCGGCGGACAATTGCGCTATCGAAGTTCGGACAGCGGAAGAGATCCATAATTACAGGTGTCCGTCAACTCGACAATCCTTCGGTGGAGGCCACGTCGTCCCTTCGTAAGAGGCATGTTGGCAACCACAAGGCGCCTCTTGCCCTGCTTCTGGGCACAGCTGACCGTCCCCAACTGGCGACGACGCTCCAGGCCATTCACCTGTAGTAATCGAGCTGTACGGCGAAACTTGTCCCCCATGGCCTTTCACAACACTATGAAGAATATGTCAATATCATTGACAGTTATGTTGTGAAGGCTCACGACAAGTTGAATTTAATTCTAGAAAAGCAGTCACTGCAGCAACCCTCGACATCATAAGCCGCTCCTCCCGTAGCCCCGGCCTCTGTCGCCAGGTCTGTGCCACCAGGCTTTCTTTCGTTGTTTTGTGTAAGGGCAGCAAGAAATACCAGTACTATACAAATAAACATAACTGGTTGCTGCTCTGAGCACTTCAAAAGCAGAATTTGTCTCTGAAGTGGCAATTTTGCATGATTCGTGAAAAAGTGTAATGCCACTATCAGAACCAGCAAGGTGGATGCACTCAGCTCCTAAGAGTGCCTTAATGGCTATTTAGGGTATTCATTCCATAAACACCCAACTTACACCCAACTTCTGATTTTTTAAACAGAATATGAAATGGAATATGCCTACAAATCTAATCAATGTTTTATTTTGTTTTGTTTCAGTTCATCCATCTTCCACACTACGCTCCCAACATTGAGCTACACACTTCCAGAGTCAACAATGGACCTCAAAGAGCCCCTGCCAAAAGTTGAGGAAGGATAAGTGTCCAATGCGTTGCACCAGATGATTATTCGCTGGTTGAACTCTGATCTGTGCAGATATGCGCTGCGAGTCCCTTGACCGGTAACAGATATAGCTACACTAATTTGTTCATTTACCTAGCTGACCGTTCTAATTTGCCAAAACATCTTATTTTTAGGTACCCAGGAAAACGGGATCTCTACAGTGAAGCGACAAGGCACCTTGTGTTAAGTATCCAAAGTTGGCTAACAAAGCGGTTCTAGCAGCACACTTCCCCGGCTCATACTTCGGCCAGTTTGGTGCCAGCTTGGGCCATGCTTGAGAGAAGTTGGCTCTAGCTCGCGCCAGTCTTGCCCAAGCCTGGGCCGAGGAAGTGTGCTACTTCGGGGGCCTTGGCTTTGTAAATGCACTACTTGGTTATGGAGGGCAATTGCAATTACAGTAGTGCTTTAGTTATGGACGTGCTTTCAAGGATCTTGGAAGGAGGCCCTCAAAAACCGAACCAAGAACCAATGAAGGAGAATGCTCAATGTGAAGGAGATCGCCGACGAACAGGCAAAGCCTGCCTTTCCAGTGGCAGTCGAACGCCACGAGGCTCCTCTCCGCAACTCTGCAAACAACTCGTCGGTCGCTATGACACTCCAAACTCAAGTCGAGGAGTGGCTCGAGGGAGCGCTGGACCTACCTTGAGGTTCTCGAGGAAAGAGTAGAGTATTTCCTCGAGTCGAGGAGCGTTTAGAGTGGAGGTCGGTTTATGAAGCGCAAAACCGGTTTCGAGTGGTGTTTCGAGTCGAGTTCGGAGGCCCGTTTATGAATTTGGCCCAGAGCCTCCATCGCAGCCCAACGGCCCAGTCCTAACCCTTGAAGCTCCTGTGGAGCTAACTGAAGAGGTAGAGCTGTCCACGGACGACTCCGAGTCCAGAATGCAGGTGCTGCCCAGAGGAAATGTCAACATCCATATCCCCGACCCCGAGAGTGGTAACATTGCCGCCGACACTGACATTTTAGCCACCGCGGTGTCCATGACCAATATTGTCATGGAGACAAGCCCATGCGACAACGCTGCCAAACAGCTGATGCCGCCACATGATGTACAATCCGTGCACCCCCTACGCTCTACGATAAACCCCGTACAGACCGTTGAGGCGGTCCCGAGCTCAGAGACCCTCCTGAGCCTGATATTCCACAGATTTGGCGAGGAGGCCGCCTCGGCATTCCAACGGCTCCTGGAAATCATCCAGCACAAGCTCAACGGCTTGGGGTCGAGAGCTCCAGGACGGAGCCCTCCAACCCTGTAGCAAGTGATGCCACAGGCATTCGTACGGCAGCCGTCCAAGAAAAACATGATGGCGGACAACGAAGACCCAAATGCCGAGGATGAGTCGCACTCCACCATACCCACAGCCCACACCTTTAACAGCCTCCAAGATGACGTGGGTGACGTAGCTGCACAGCAACAACGACGTCACGGGCGCGGCCCGCAGAACAATGCGGCGGCCTCACCCGTGACTCAATGTCACCACGCCCTCCGCCACCAGGTCCGATGGGAGGGACGGGAGAGAAGACTGCACCTCTCCCTCCACCAAGTCAACGGAGCGACAGCCAAGAAGGAAGATAGCGACCGCCGCTCAAGGTCGCCAAGAATTTCCCCAGAAGCGCCCAAGAAGGGTAAGGAAATGCCAGGATTCCCCCCCTCACGAGACATAGAAAACAAACCCGCCTCCCCGTGCGCAAGGACCCAGACAGCCATGCCAACCGACAATTCTCTTTGCCCCGACGCGCGGCCGATTCACCCTGCGCAACCAAGGGGGTGTCACCCAAGCGATACAACTATGGAGTGGGGACAACCTGGCCAAGAGAAGGGTTAACCCGCGGTGAAATATGACGGCGATCGACGTCGCTGACACGGACGCCCTACACGCCCCTCTCACCGCCACAGACCTCACCAGCCTCCCAGTCACGGCCCGGGAGGCTAACCCCAGGGGCAAAACGGTCGGGATGGTGCGCGGCCTCCCACTTGGGCAGAACACTGTGGAGATACGGCAGCATCTTCGCACAGACACTCTCATCAACGCGACACAACGCCTGGATAGAGGCGCCGCTGCCCGAGTGCACTTCGACGGCAAACGCCCGACCGCAGTCGAGTACTGGGGGCTCGACATCTCGGTTGAGGAGGAAGACATCGAGCCCCTCCAGTGTTTTGGCTGCAGGCGGTTTGGCCACGTGAAAACGGGCTGTCCATCTCTGCTCCTCTGCCCCACCTGCCCCAGGAAACGCGCGCGGCAAGTGCCCGCTTGCTGCTACCTCCGAATGCCCAAACTGTCCGTCTCAGCATGATACCTTCAGCCACGGCAGCGCCATGTACTTACGACAGCGGAGCGCCATCGTGGCAATCCGGTCTACCGGCTGCAGCTGGGAACAGGCAAGGGAGACAGCGAGAAACCCTGCGGGAGCGGCGCCGACCCAGACCTCCCGAAATCACCAGACCTTTGCACACCCCAACAGGACAATGCATAGAACGTGAAGCGCCCCCTCTCCCTCCCCCGCGGACTTCCCGGCGCTGTCCAACGCACGACACTATACGGAGGCACAGCTAGAAACAGCGCACCCGCCAAAAAAGAAAATCTGAAAACGCAGAGCGGACACAACTAAACCCATCTCCCGTGAGGGACCGACAGCGACAGGAGCAGCAAAAACCGCCCCAGAAACAACAGCAGCCTCCGAGGAACCCAGCGGCCACCCAACAAAGTCCCGCGCCGGAACATCAGCGACAACGGCCGAGGACAACCATGCCACACACACGGCCGGTGCCCGAGGCTGCGCAGGAGGTTGAGGGTCGGGCAACGCTCCAGGATTCCGCAGCGATGACATCATCAAGTATCGTGGACTATCGCCCGATCTTCGGCCCCCTGCGGAGTAGGACAAAAAGGAAAGCTTTAGGAAGGAGGGCGAGGCTCTTCCATCAGCCTGTGCAGCCCAGCACCCCCAAGGCCCCGTCCCCCAAAGCACCGCGAGGATCATCCACCACCTCACCCCACAGAACACCGAGGTCGGGCCCGCCCTGAGCGGAATCCCCTCTGAAGGCAGCGACCAGGTGAAGGCCCAGCTGCAGGCGGCGATCGACGGCCTCTTCGCTACCGTCGAGCATGTAGCCCAGATGGTGAACCTCCATCCGACTCCCAACAAGTTCCTGTTCGAGGGGTCCCCCCTCATGAGCCTCCTACAAATCGCCGCTCCCGCTGCCAACCAGCATACCAGCAAGCCCCAGTGATGCCAGAGCAGCAGTGCCTTCCATATTGCAATGGGACTGCAACTCACTGAAAACTCGCTTAGACGATTTATAGAACATACTCCTCATTGAACACTTCGAAGTAATCCTGCTTCAGGAGCCTCGAATGCCGACACAACGCATCAAACTCCCACAATACACCACGTACACCGCGCAACAAGCAAACGGCGCCCGCCCTGGGCCACCGTTTGTTGTTGTTTAAGGTTTTAATGGCGCAAGAGCATCCTTGGCCATACTGCACCAAACCTGTCTGCGTCGAAGTGCTAACTGCTAAGGCATTCAGGAGTGTTTCTAATCAAAGAACACAACCAAGCATGCATAAATTAACAAGTTATAATTTAATGTCACACTTCGAATAGGATCAGGTGGTTTCATCCAAAGGGTAAGTATGAGTGCGGCAAAAACCAGTGATCAATGTCTGCCTCTGCAGTTGAGCAAAACTAGCTTGATAAACCTCAATGAATTTGCGACACTGGCATCTTTGTAATGATATATGTTTGCAATAAAACTTGACAGTCTGCGTTTAATTCCTAAAATGTCTTCCAGCAGAGGCCTCATTCTTTTTCTTGGCTGACTGCACCTCTCTTACCTATAACTTAGAACCTCTCTACAACCAATAGCATCTGCAGAATCCAGTCCTCCTATGCTGGTTGAAACCCTGCCTCTAGTCCCAGACGTAAGCAATGCTGCTCAGCCTGCCGTAATCAAGTTATTAAACATAGAGGTGACTTCCTTTCCTTCGCCGCCTTGTTCGTCGTGAAACTTCTCTGCAGCCGACGACGTTTCCGAAGCTCGGTCATCCTGCGACATCCAAGACCCTACCTCTAGTCACAGACGCAAGCAATGATTCTCAGCCTGCCGTAACCAAGTCCTTCAACATAAAGGAGACTTCCTTTCCTTCACCGACTCTTTTGTTGGGAAACTTCTCTGCCGCTGACGACATTTGCAGAGCCCGGTCACCCTTTGGCGGCCACAGTGACCCTGCCTCTAGTCACAGACTGTTTCGAGCTCTGAACAGTAACTGATGGATCGTCCCCGCACAGCAGACACCAATCGGTGGCATGGAAGTGGCCAATTCGAAGCCTCCAACGCTTCATGAAATCTGTTCTTGAACAAAGAGCTCTGCCAGCATCCGAGAACCAGCTTGGTCATGTGAACAAACACGAGCATGTCCCATTCTGCCTGCCATCTCCGAAAAAGTGACGACTTGATTACAGGCTTGATGTCCTGGTAGCGTAAGCCTGTGTAAGATTAGGGAGTTTGACTTTGCAGAGCTGCGGCCGTGGTTGCGGAGACGTCTTACAAAATAGTGAATCTCGAGACCGACGAGAATTGGCGAGACTTTTTCCTGGAATTTCCGTTCCGTGCTGGCTCGGCCCTTTCTTCCCAACGTACCATGATGGACGGTGCTTGTGCTTTGCAGCCTACTTCACTAAGAAGTCTTGCTATAACAGACAATATTGGGCTGCTACACGAGGTTGTAGCCGTGAACCCCCTGAGGAATGCGACGCAACGGACGATAGTGATGGACAATTTAAATGCGGTCACTGGGCGGTCGTTCGCTTGGCCCGGGAGCGATGCGATTTGCTTCTCGGACATTTTTGCCGCGAAGACCAGAGTAACTTGAGGAAGTAAGTAATAATTATTTTAGCAATTATTAATGTAGGCTTAAAAAGGCAAGGTGCGTGGCGAATTTCATTCACATTTCTCCCGAATTTCATGAAACGTAGATCCGGGACGGAAGAACAGCATTCTGTCAAAGAACAGCTGCTGCAAGAGACATCAGATTTGGCCCATGAGTTCGGCTACATGCCGAAGGTACTGTTAAGAAGCACCAGTGCAGTGGCTTTGTCCACAGCGGGCACGGCAGCCGGACAGGTGCCCATTCAGTGGGTCAGTGTGTCAGATGACCAGCGTACTGGGCTCGCTATGAGGGAAGCTGCCACCGGGTCGGGATTGGCCGCCGTCGCGCAGTGGCTGCAGGGCAGCCTGCAGCCGATAGAGACGAGAATGATAGTCTGATTTGTGGTACTGTCTTTTGCTGTATCACATAACCCAATTTTCAAATTCACTAAAACGTCGATGCAGTGTTAAGGTTTTGCGACAGAAATTTTACTTTCCTTGCCTTTCACCGAAAAAAAACTATTCGTTGTCGAACGCCGCAGATTTCCGATGAAGTGGAATGATAGCGGTTGGGACTGATAGCGCCACAGTAATTAGGCGATCTGCAGTTTATTTTTACGGTAAGAAAAACGCGGTTCTTTTCCCCAAACACCATTTACTCCATTAAAAGAACTTAAGCCAGTATGGAGTGACTTTGTTGTGGAACTCGCAATTTCTATCACATACAAATCTCTAAGATGCATATCAACAACGCATGGCACAAACTGAGTATCAGTTCATCTCATCCCTAGTAGTAGGTGCATGTCTGGCAAGGTAGTATATATCTTAGAAGTAATTGGAGCATATTACTGACGGTGCCCTTCCAAGAAATTTAAGCGGTAAGCGTATAATTTCCACAAGCATTGTGTATCCCAATGTCTTCTAATTGTCGTGTGTCGAATCTCATTACTTCGAACACGCTTAATTCAAACTTTCGGTTTATTCGAACTGACGCTGCCGCCGACTCGGCCGTGTGGCCGCGCTACGCCATTCGCCAGCTGCTACTCCCGACTTCAGTTCCAAGTAACCATGACAACCGATGACGTAGTGACCTTGAATGCTGCGATGAGCGGTGCGGTGCTGGCAGAGGCTGTTGTTTTCTTTCTTGCACGGTGACAGTGCTGCACCGCTGCTCTTGCCGCTGCTCTCGGCGGCGGGAGCGCGATAGTTTAGTTTCTTGCTTAGCACTCGCGCGTTACAGCGCTTCGGCATGTTTTTCGGCGGAAGGGCGACAGTTACGTTTCTTGTCTTCCACTCGCTGCGCGTTCGCTGCGGTTCGGACGTGTTTTCAGTGGGCCGTCCGACTGACATTATCAAGGCCCAGTTAGAGGTCAGCAGAGGGTGAGGAATAGTCATGCATGACAGAGATCGTGCAGTGTTTCCCAAGGGGTGCTTCATAATAGTTAGCTAATGAAGTGAACACTGAATGGAGAACGGGACGACATCTGATTGAATTTATTGAATTTCGGTACTGTCATCTGCGAACTTGTGCTACTGGGAAATAAACAAAACTTCTATTATGAAGAAAATTTCCATGTTTTCTCTAGTGTTTGTCTTTGCTCAATTTTTTTGGATGACTAGATGTCTTGTTAGGGTTATAAAGATAAGATATAATTATGTAGCAGACGATCACAGCAAATCTGAAATCAAATATGAGTCAGGCGACATCAATCATCACCATGAAACGACAAAGGAATTGGACATTAAATGAACAATTACAACTAATTCAGGCAGTGGGGGAGACAAATTATCAAATAATGGGGAAGTTGAGTCCGACAATCACAATCCAAAGAAAGAGACAGGCATGCGATAAAATGTTCAGAGCCATGGGCTATTTGCACACTCCAGACCAGTTGCAGCAGTGCTGGAGGAACCTTTTAATAAAGACCAGACAATTGTACAGTTCATACAAGAAGCATGACCAGCACAAAGGTAAGTCCATTGTGTTCTGAAGTTAAAAAGATACTGCATTGCTTTAGTGATAATATATAAACAATCAAACCTAGAAATGTGAATGTGGACATATGTATATTTGCACACCTAATTCCTAAAGTACCAAGATATGTACACCAGTACACTCCAACCTTTACAATTTAAACACAGGTTGTCATAGAGTGAGATACATGGCATTGGTCACCTGAAAGTGGTCTTCTACTTTTTGTTTGCTATTGTTGATCGAGCAAGCAGCATTAAACATTCAGTGTGTTAAGCAGATTGATTTCACCACATATGTGGTGCATGCATAGCACCTTCATAAGTTTAGTCCACTGGAAGTTGGTGGGAGCGCACGAGATGGCTCATACCATCACGTGATTGGCACACACAGCTCCCACAATGCCATCACATCAGTGTAGCAAAGCTGGTTGGTGAAATTGGTTTATTTAGAACTTCCAACGCTAAATCCCTTAAATTCATTATTATTGATGATTACAGTCGGAGAGCTCAGAGCTAAAACACTATATACATTCTGTCCGTAAACACAACACTTCCATGTAAGTGGTGCAACTACATCAAGATTGTTTAAGTTTTATATGCTGTTTCCTTTACAGGTTTAGAACTCGACCTATGAAGAATATGTCAATATCAATGACAGTTATGTTGTGAAGGCTCACGACAAGTTGAATTTAATTCTAGAAGAGCAGTCGCTGCAGCAACCCTTGACATCATCAGCCGCTCCTCCCGTAGCCCCGGCCTGTCGCCAGGTCTGTGCCGCCAGGCTTTCTTTATTTGTTTTGTGTAATGGCAGCAAGACATACCAGTACTATACAAATACACATCGCTGGTTGCTGCTATGTGCACCTCAAAAGCAGAATTTGCTTTTGAAGTAGCGATTTCTGCATGCTTTGTGAAAGAGTGTAATCCCACTATCAGAACCAGCAAGGTGGATGCACTGAGCTCCTAAGAGTGCCTTAATGGCTATTTAGGGTATTCACTCTATAAACACTGACTTCTAATTCTTTAAAAAGAATAGGAAATGGAATATGCCTACAAATCTAACCAATGTTTTATTTTGTTTTGTTTCAGTTCATCGATCTTCCACACTACGCTCCCAACATTGAGCTACACGCTCCAAGAGTCAACACTGGACCTCAAAGAGCTCCTGCCAAAAGTTGAGGAAGGACAAGCGTCCAATGCGTTGCACCAGAGGATTATTCGCTGGTTGAACTCTGATCTGTGCGGATATGCGCTGCGAGTCCCTTGACCGGTAACAGATAGCTACACTAATTTGTTCATTTACCTAGCTGACGATTCGAATTTGCAAAACCATCTTATTCTTTAGGTACCCAGGAAAACGGGATCTCTACAGTGAAGTGACAAGGCACCTTGTGTTCAAGTGTCCAAAGTTGGCCGACGAACCGGCCCTAGCAGCACACTTCTGTGGCTCATACTTGGGCCAGTTTGGCGCAAGCTTGGGCCAGGCTTGAGACAAGTTGGCTCTAGCTCGCACCAGACTTGGCCAAACCTGGGCCGAGAAAGTGCGCTACTTGGGGGCCTTGGCTTTGTAAATGCACTTCTTGGTTATGGAGGGCAATTGCAATTACAGTAGTGTTTTAGTTATGGACATGCTTTCAGGGCTCTTGGAAGGAGGCCCTCAAAAACCGAACCAAGAACCAATGAAGGAGAATGCTCGATGTGAAGGAGGCCGCCGACGAACGGGCAAAGCGAGCCAAAGCCTGCCTCTCCGGTGGCAGTAGAACGCCACGAGGCTTGTCTCGTCCCAGCGTCACAACTGTAAGCAAGAGTACCTTGTCTCCTCTCTTTCTGGAAGAGCAGCTAAAGGCTAAGTAAAACATGGATGGAAGCATTATATTTGTTACCTCGCATTCATAGTCTTGGTTAATCGCTTTCAAAAAGTAATTTGTTAAAGTACAGTTACTTCCAGAAAAAAGTAATGACTTTGCAGGTAAGTTACTGCAACAGAAAGGTAACACACTACAATTAGTTACTCCCAAAAAGTAATGCCCTTACTTTTGAGTTACTTTTCAACAGCAGAGAAGGATCAATCACAAAGTAGAAAATGTCTTCCATCCCAAGTTTATTGGATGAAGTGCAAGTACATTATTACAGTATTTTTTTACGTTCGCGACAACCAAGCAGAGCCGTAAGTTGTGAAAAACTATGTCTTCGCAAGTTGGTGCAAGTTGAACGTAACACTCACAATGGCTGAATATATGCTAGCATGTATGCAGACGCATTACTCATAACGTGTCACTACCCAAGACTGCATTCATAAATCTTTTACTGCATTGTTTATAATGTCAATTGTGTTTTTTTGGGAGTTAATTTTGTCTGAAATCGGGGTTGTTTTTATGGGGCTTCATTTCTTCCCCCATACTGTATTTTTTACTGTCAGCAAGAGATTGGCATGTATCAGGGAACTCCACTTCTAGGGGGTTGACTGTACTCTTGAAGAAGTGCTGCTGTTACTCTGCGGAGAAGAGTTAATCGAGAGCTAAAGCTACACTTGCCTTCAAAGAGTTACAGTTACTCTTTAAAAGAGTGGATCATGTGACAAGCCACTTACACTCCAAAGAGTTAAATTGGCACTTTCTTTTTTACAGTGTACAGCAGTTTCACGTCTCGATACCTTAAATTAGTGAATCCGCCACATTCGGGCAGCCCTGTAGTAGATCACAGAGCTCCACATTAACACGCCAATTTATGCGGTCACTTCAAAGTGCCAACGAAGGCATCCTCAAATTTGTATCAAATAGCACATAAACGATCACAGCTCTTTTCTTATGTCTAATGTTCTTCGTTTAACGGCGTGGCTGTGCTGCAGGAAGCAGGATACAAACTTGCAATGAGTGCTTCGGCGCAAGTCGACTTCTCCGCAGTGCAGCAGTGCCATAGAAGAAGCGCACTCAATGGAACTAATCCCAATCAGATCCGGAATAAAGATAAAAACTTTGTTGCCCACTCCGAGTTCAACACAAGGGTCAGCCCATACTTTTCGCCGACACCTATCAACATTGAAAAGTTTTAAAAATTCGATAGGGGCCTGCCAAATGACACGCAAGTGTAATGGATCCCGAGTCAACCATGTCCAAGGCAAATACGTCAAATTATTGTGAAATGCACACACGTGTCACGGGGTGAGGACATCATTGAAAAAAAATAAAAAAAGCCTCCACCTCGAAATGCACAGCGTTCGTCGCTTCCAGCATAGTGTGCAGGACTCCTGATGCAAATAAGAGGGTTGTGCATTGGCAGTTTATATTAAAATAACATTTTGACTTTAATGCCACAAGAATACCATCTATAGCAAAACACTCAGTCCGATACAGCATATTAAATAAAACATTGTCCACTAGCATTTTGAACACGTGAAGTATATCTGCCATTGTTTTCTATTTGTAGAATTCTGACTGCAGGAAACAAAAGGAACAAGCCAAGTACAATCAAGCTACGTCTGCAACACTGGAGCCGAGACTTGCAGCTGGCAGCAAGCGGCAGTACTTTGAGTGCCACCGCTCAGGAAAAAGTAAAGCTAGCAAGGGAGAGGAGTACGCATGACAAACAGCCAGGGAAGCTGCAAGACTGGAAACAAGTGCTTAACAATGACAGTAACAACCAAAGGAACGTCAAGAAAGTTGTCTACCAGAAGCAGCACTTCGGACATGCCATGGACATAGATAGGATATCTGTTCCTGACAGGCAAGGAGATGGCAGAAATTGCAGGTAGTTAAAAATATTACGATGTAAACATATCCAGTTTTAGTTTGATGAAATGCCGCCAGATTAGAATAAAAGATTTAGATTTGTGCCAAAGCAGCAAGCCTATGGGTTACTGCCAGAAGTAAGCGCAGGACCCAGGAAGTCCTCCCAGGGTGTCCCCTAAAGGTCATCCTGAAGGACGTCGGGGCATCCATCCACTGGACCCCACCGACCACTTTACCTCCTCGAGCGCCCACAGATCCACAATATCAAGAGGCAGTTCAAGATCCTTCACAATGACAGGGGCGACAAAGATGATAACATCAGCGATGGTCTTTGGGCCTAGCCAATGATGAGCAAAGAAAACAGCATTGTTAAGCTCTTTAGACATCAAGGAATGTTCGTAGTTGGGGCACTTCTTACTTACAACTAAAACAAAAGCACCAATACCCTGACAGGATTCTTATTTCACACGATGGCCAATTCAGGTGCATGTTTGTAACCTCGAAAAATTACAAAATATTTCAAAATATACATATATTTGCAGCAGAAAAATAAATGGCATGCTTCCGTGGGAGATAAAATAAAGAAGAATTTTGCCGTTGCATAAATACTTCCTGCTGCTCTATTACCTGTCTACTCACCAATTTACACTTCAGGAATAAATGACCCAGAACGAGACTTTGCCCTGGTCCTGATGACAGAGCCCCAGCAGAAGCTGCTCTAGAAGCTTGGCACTGAGAAAATATGCATCGACTCAACCCACAGTATGTGGCCCCATCTTTGCTCAAAAGCAATGATGTGCACAATTTGACAGAAAGCTTTTATTCAATATATTTACGCAATTTACTGGTCTGAAATATGTTGTTTGCCACCACATACCTACCACCATCTTGAAAATTTGTGGCATAGCTTTAGTTTGTTGTCCTGCAGGCCCTTTTGCATGCTTATAAATTTTGTTTTTTCTTGTAGAATTCTTTATTTTCTGAGCTTTCTTTTGTACTGAATTATGTCTTGCTACAAGTTGGCACCCATCTATAACTGCCCACAAATGTTTATAATCAAGCATGTTCTAACCCCATGAGACAGTAAACACTTCTCTTTGTTCACGCATTTCCTCCGTGAGCGACCCCGAAGTGGTAATGTATCCGTGCGAAAACAAAACGACGGATATAACAAAATAAAGTTTGTTTTGCTTACAAAAAAATTGACCAGACAAAAAAAGAAATCGGGAAGATAACACAAGAGTAACCGAGTCAGGGATCGCGAGGTAAGTGAACGCCCCATATCCTGGAATGTAATCGCGGAGTGTAAGGTCAAAGTCTGTCTCCGCCGAAATAAGGTCGCCGCGAACCTGCTCCTTCTCCCCGCACGTCGCGACTGCAGTTGTGCAATGTTTTAGACAAAGCCAACGGGGGTAAACAAAGCCTTCCTGGGACCCCCTCCCGACGCCAAAGTATTTGCCAACGCGATCGCCGGCTTTTCCGCTTTCCCAGCATCGCTCTTCGTCGCTTCTTTGGTCCGCTCGCTCACGCAGCTTGTTGCGCCTGGTTGGTTTTCTATTTTCTTGTGGACTTTTCTTTCTTCTTTTACTGACTGGGAGAACATAGTGGTGACGTGCCTTCACGGAACAAACGTTCGCGCTGTATGCAGTTCGGCGGTGTTCCTAGCACGTATGCAAGCAACGGACTTCGCAATAGTAAAACATTCTTTCATGAGCAGTTTTTTCTATAAAACAATAAAACTAAATTGAGTTTTGAGTTTAATGTATCTCTTGTGCAGCAGCGCTTGATACGCAAAGAAAAATGGACATTTTCTTTCCGCGTCTTTTTTCACTTTTTGTTTTCACCCACCGAGACATGGCCCACCCCACTTTTTTAGGTAGCACCTAACACCTAAGGTGTAGGCTGTTGTATTTAAATTTTTCGCAAGTTCTATATACACTACCTAGATGGCGCCACTGTCCACCATTGCGCCCGTGTTGTCAGGGTTGCGTCCCCGTGGCGCTTGACCCCCATGTTGTTTACCGTGGAATAAACGGAGTGAAGCCACCAGCCACACACCGTGTCAGACGCCTCTTTCCTTCCGGGGCCTTCCCGCGCCCCCGCCCCGCCAGTCACCACCTCGTCATGCGAGACCCCTCCTCTTTTCCGCAGGCACGCATGGGCACTGCTCTTCTTTTATTTCTCGGGTGACCGCCTTTCTTTTTATTTACTACATTTTTGGAGACGAGCAATTACTACGTAGGCGACCCTTGCAGGGTCAACCTTCTACCTCTGAGCAGTCTCATGAAGTCCAAGAGGTTGCAGTGGACGAACAGCTTCCAGGTGAAGGTGAAGCAAGTGACCAAGTGAAGAAAATGAGCTGAGGCGTCAACGAAAGATTTTCAATTATAGCTTGAGTCATGGCAGAAGGGTTGTGGAGAATGCGTTTTGAAATTCTTGCCCAGAGATGGCGTATATTAAGGTGACCCTTCAAGGCAAGTGAGGTTAACACTGACAAGATTGTTGCGGCCTGCATTGTTTTGCACAACTTCCGCCTAAACGAACCAGAAGCACTGGGTGCTTCCTACTGCCCTTCTGGCACAGTTGATCACGAGGACTGGGAAGGTCAGACCACTAATGGCACCTGGAGTAGGAACACAGACAGTGAAAATGCTGGACTGCGAGCCATGCCCAGAAGGGGCTACAATTCAGCCAAGTATGTTTTATTTTCTTAAGTATGTTTTATTTTACTCAGTCTGTTACTCCACGGTCGTGTTTATGTGTGTCACGCTTGCAGAGGCAATGAAGCAGTTTTAAACGACTAAAAAGATTATGCGAGTTATTGGACATGGGCTACATCAATATAGAACATTTCCATTATTGTTAAACCACTGCATGCCTCAAAATTGCTATTTCATTGTTTATAAAGAACTGGTCAAAGCACATGTGAGAGGTGGCATTATAAAGAGAACAATCGGTTGTTGTTTGCGGGCTTTGTAGCACGAGAGCTCCGACGGCCATACTGCGCCAAACTAGGTAAGCTAAAAACATTCCGATAAGTACACTAAGAGAAGACTAGAGCTTGGCTATAGTTTGTGTAAAATACATCGTTGGTTTGGGAGCTACTTGCAGCACCAAGGCACAGGATTTAGACCCTTTGTCACGGATAGACCTACAAGTTTTAAGAGTGGCATACCCGTCCGTGACCGTACTTCGCCTCTGGGGATTCGTCCTTGTGCTTCTACACCTTCAAAGACCCCAGCCCCCAAAGAGCATGTCCAGTGATGACTGCGGCGCGATTCACGACGATATGCAAAGCATCTTGGGGGCGCATGCCGCGCCTCGAGCAGGCATTACAAGATGACCGCACTACTACCACAAAAGACCTCCGCCAACTCCAGCAGGACTTGACGCAGAACATTGCTGTTGCCGTGGCTGAAGCTGTCGCCCGCACCCGTGGCTAGTCCGGAGGTTTCCCGGCCGTCCCTTCCTCGTCCACCCAGCCACCTCTCGCAGCCTTTGGAGGACTACGCCTCCAGCCCTGCCCTTTAAGTTTCATACTAAAGACATGTTAGTTTCAGTAGTGATAAAAGCGATGTAAACTCGGTGAATGTTGATTCTGTTCATCTGGCACCTTTTTATCTCTAGTGCTCTGTTAACATTTGTAATGCGTGGCTGGGCTTACATAGTTCTGCTGGTCAAGGTAAAACATAAAATCACGGCATAGACGCTGCGATTAATTTTTGACCTTGAAGGAAAAACCCAGCAAAGGTATGTGGTCCCCAACTAGGATTTTGCGTGCAATGATTCAAATAAAAGTTCTCTTGCTTATTTCGAGCCTTTGATCCCAATAAATGCCCGCGTTGCAGTCGTCCGGCTGTGCTCTTGCTTGCTCAATCGCCGTCAGCGTGTCTAAGCTGCGTCAGTCTTTGCCAGCGGCGCACCGGGGAATGCGACCGATCTGACACACCGCGTTCGGCTTTGGCTAGCAGACGGCGTTCGTAAAATGGCGTTAGCTGTTGCTGGCTTCATGCGGCAGTACCGTGCGTACTTCAATTAATTCGGCGTTCGTTGCCGTGGTGACGGCGATGAAAGAAGATAACTATGTTGCGGAAGAACACTGCGGCGCAGCGATAAGAGGTGCGTGCCGAGACCCTTCCCAGATGCTTTTGAATGGGCAGAATGCAAACAAAAAGAGTTAGAAATAAGGACTTAACGCAGAAGGCTGCTTTTCTCCAGTGCCTCATAATCTGACAAGCCTTGCACAAAAAGCATGTTTTTAGACCAGAGTTCCGAGATATATTTTTTACAACATGGGTCTAAAGCAGGGGTGGCTAAGCTGACCTTGGCCTAAGAGCCGCAATAAATACCACGAAACTTCCAAGAGCCGCTGGGGGGGGGGGGGGGGAGACAAGCTTTGTCCAGAACAATAAACGAAACTCGGACTACTTTGAATCTATACGAGTCATAAGCTAGTCCAACTGTAGGTAAGGTAGCAGTAGCCCAAGACTACCAAACCGCAAGTTGTCTTTCAATTTAAATTGCGTTCCATTTCTCTTTTAGGGAAGTGCTTGTGTGACCGGGAGGAAGGCGCTAAGGGTAGAAGAGGGAACCAAGAGCCACACTTTAATACGCGAAGAGCCGCAAGCGACTCGCAAGCCGGTGAAAAGGGCCATGAATTGAAATTTTGGCTGGGATAAACAATTTTAGATTAGAATTTTACTAATCGCATATCAATTAGTGGGTCGAAAGAGAGTAGAAAGTCAAAAGGTTGCTTTTCAGTACGAAAATTTGAAAATAGATCGGACTATTTCATACATCGTTTCCTTCAAACGCTATCCACCTTTTCACTGTGAACAAATCGTCGACAATCAAACGTGCTGCATCAACAATCACTCCGTAGACAAACATTTAGATTCACGTTCGTGGCCAATGAAGTGCCGTGATGGTAGTTATCATCACCTCTGAATGACAAGTTCTATGGTATGCTTAAAAGCACGGTGGAAGCTTAGGGTCATCGGACCGGTGCTCAAGCACGTTACGACGACGAGATTTCGCATTTCCTTTCGAGTTGAGGAGCAAAGCTGAAGGAGGAAGAAGTTGTAAAATCCTTTTAAGACTGCAATTTCATAGGTTGCGGAGCGATAATTAGATGCTCGGTAATCGGGACTTGCCAAGCCCTGCGTTTTCTAAGCTGTACGTCAGTGACTGTCGTTTTTATTTAGTGCTCGCCACTCTCGGTTCTGCGGGCAACGCAGCAGCGACTCAAGTGCAGGCATACTTTTTTAAGTGTAAACATATATATATATGCGTATTTGTTTTTACATAAAAGAAAAATTTAGCACTCAATATTTGATTCGAAGTTTGAATTTTTGGCATTTTTCGGCACCATTCAGTTCAATTTATATTTCAGCTAAAATTCCACTATTCATACACCCCTATAAGTAATTTTTTTCTTCCTGTTTGGTGACATTTTTTATCGCCTTTTTTCCCTTTATATTCTGCAGTTATAACTTAGATTAGTTAGATTAAGATTTTAATGGCGCAGCGGCAACGGTGGCCATAATGCGCCAAACAAAATGTGTATTAAAGATCAAGAGAAACAGATGGTAGGCTAGAGAAACTTTTTACAACTGGTGTAGATATCCAGTTCTGTTAATAAAATCACAAACTCGTCCAAGTGGTACTAAAGCGTTGTCTCCAAGTAAAAACATAGGATGAAAGGGAAGATGGTTTCTAAAAAGTTCAGGAAAACATGATACGCGCAGTTGATGATAAAACCTACACTCCCATAGAATGTGTAAAACTGTAAGTAATTCCCCGCAATGGGCACAAATTGCAACATCTTCGCCACTGAGAAGGTACATATGTGTCAAACGTGAATGGCCAATTCTCAAGTGGCAAAGCAGAACCTCAAGGTGGCGGTTTTTGTGAAATGAACTTTCCCAGATGCCTATCATGGGTTTAATCACATGAAGCTTGTTGTTGGTTTCAGCGTCCCATTCTAGCTGCCAAGTCTTTAAAAGAGATTTCTTTAGAAGTGGTTTAAAATCCTGGTAGGGCAGGCCAAAAGATACTATTGAGTCTGTGGCAGATGCAGCCAGGCGATCTGCATTCTCATTTCCTGCGATTCCCACGTGACTCGGTACCCAGCAAAATTTGATATTACATCCAAGGCGAAGAGCTCTGTTTACTTTATAACGAACATGCTGTGTAAGTACATTCTTTGAACTAACTCTGGAAGAAATAGCAGATAAGACACTTTGTGAATCGACAAAAATGACTGCGTTCAATACGCTGTTATCCAGAATATGCTCAATGGCTAATAAAATACCATAGAGCTCTGCAGTAAAGATGCTTGCCATTGAGTCAAGCTGCACAGCTCTTCCAAAGTTACTAGAATAAACTGCACAACCAACGGAACATAAAGATTTCGACCCGTCGGTATAGTACTCCGCGCAACCGCTAGATATCTTTTCTTGCAAAGATAGAAACTCTTGCTGAAGAAACTGTGGAGCCACGGTCTTCTTATTGTATTTGGTGAAAGACCAGTCACAACTTACGGGTAGCTCGTTCCAAGGGGCAATTCTGTCTATAGATTTTAGCAAGTTAACACCACTTGTTTGTTTGTTTGTTTATTTTGAGGTGCTCCAAAAACAGCCAAAGCCTATACATTGGTGCACTTGTTAGTAACATTTCAGATAGCATATAAACGCAAACAAGAAAAGTATGGTCGCCTCACACACCTCTAAAGGAAAAACACAGGAATTGAATAGTTGCAAAGCATGAACATTATTTCAATACATGAAGCAAGCACTTCCTAAAATGAGGTTGGTTAGGGTTGAAAATGTCAATGCCATCTGATTCCAGATGATTGAAGTAGTTTTGCAGTCGGCCCGAGGGTGACGTGAAATCGCTGTAATTGACATGGAAAGTGCGACTAGAACGAACATTTCTACCGGGTATATGATAGTTAATAGATGTGACCAGAGAGCTAATATCGTGATAAGAATGTATGCATTTAAACAAGAATAAAAGGTCGCGCGAGCATCGTCTTGATGCAAGGTTAGTGATTTGCAATTGTCTAAGCACTTCGTTGTAATCATATAGATCGTGTGATGGGGATCTAAAATGATAAGTTCTGGCAAATCTTTTCTGTACGCGTTCCACATTATTGGAAGCTGTAGCACTAAGGCTGTTCCAAATCACAGTGCAGAAGTCATGTTTTGGAAGAACTATGTTTCGATAAAGTACGTAGAAAAGGTAAACACTTGAAAAACACTTACTAAATCTTGAAATTGCACCGAGAAGACGAAAACAAGAGCTCACAACGTATGTCGCGTGCGAGTTAAAGTTGAGTTTGGAGTCTAGCATCACTCCCAGATCTTTCACAATCGTAACTCGAGTAATCGACGAATTTTCTAAGTAGTACAGAAAGTGAGTTGGATTAGTCTTACGCGTGAAAGATATTACATTTGTTTTTCCAATGTTAAGATCAAGCCCGTTATCTTTACACCATAGACAGATGGCGTTGATATCTTCCTGCAGTAGAGCACAATCATTTAATGACGAAATATTTTTATAGATCTTGAGGTCATCAGCGAACTGCAAGAGGCTCGAATGGCGAATGATGTCTTGGACATCTTTAACAAATATATTAAAAAGAAGAGGTCCCAGATTGGAACCCTGGGGTACACCAGATGGCACAGGAAAAAAACAAGACCTAACATTTGCGTAGCCGACACAGTTTTCTCTTGCAGAAAGATAACTTTCAAACCAAGAACAGTACTCGTCACTGAGACCAGAAACAGAAAGTTTGTGTAACAGTAACTTGTGGTTTACACGATCAAATGCCTTGCTACAATCAAAATACACTGCGTCAACTTGCTCTCGAGAACAGACTCTGGGGGCAACATCATTTAAAAAACACGCAAGATTTGTTTCAACAGACCTGCCGCTCAAGAAACCATGTTGAACTTCGGGTATTGAGTGCTTAAAACAGTGTGTTAGATGCTTATGAATGATTTTTTCGAATACCTTCGAAAATGCGGAAAGCAATGATATCGGTCTATAGTTTGTGATATTCGTTGAGGTGCCTGATTTAGGAAGAGGGATTACCAAGCCCTTTTTCCAGGCGGTCGGAAAGATAGACTGCTTCAGCTGACATAGAAAATATGTGGTGTAGAATGGGAGCCAGTATGTCGACACACCCCTTAACTATAAAATTCGGTATGCCATCAAGGCCACAATATTTTTTAGATGGGAGCTGATGAATTGCCCAAACAACGTCGGCAAGGTCAATTGTCGGAGGAGGAAAATGGTTATGAGTAGTTAGTAAAATCTCTGTGTTTTCGACACTGACTGATGAATAGGTGGACAGGAAAAACTTTGCGAATTGATTGCATATCTTATCAGGATCAGAAGAATATGCTCCGTCAATCATAAGTGAAGCAGGACTCGACCTATCTCGAGTATGCTTTTTAACCAATCGCCAAAAATCCTGGGGACGCTTGGAAACACTTCCTTCGACTTGTCTACGATAAGCCTCTTTATCGCGCTTATACAGTTCTTTAACCGTGGCTCGGCATATTTTAAACCTGTCATAAACTTCGTTGCTGTTAGTAGTGCGGTAAAGACGGTGCAAATGTAACTTTTTGCGCATTACGCGTTTTAATTCACGAGAGAACCAGGGGGGATATCTGTTTGATCGATCAGTTTGTTTACGAGGTATAAAGCTGTGCATGCCGGTCATCAAAATATTGGTCAAAGCAGTGACCGCCTCGTCAATCGAGTGTAAACGAAGGACGTCGTCCCACGCGTACGCAGCAAGGAAAAGATAAAAGTCAAGATATGAGCCGTTGGCGTAATCAAACCGATATATGTTTTTGTGTTTCACGGACGAGACTAGCACGTCTACCTTAACGGAAAATGGAACATGCCATATATCGGCGGGAACAATTGGATTGCTCACTATTGCAATATTGTAAGTTTCAAGATTAGTAAAAAGAACGTCCAGAGCGTTTCCACATACGTTTGAAGGAACTTCGCCGCGGTAAAGATCGTTGTAGTGAACAAAATGTAAGAGATGATTTCCTTTACGACAGCTTGACTCAGAAGCTTCGCTCGACCACCACGTACCAGGTACATTAAAATCGCCGACAATGATCACGTTAAAGTTGGCGGGGTCGAGTTTTTCTGATAAACTGATCAGAACCTGCTCAAATTCCCTGGAATCGAGAGACGGGGGTATATAACAATTTCCTATTAAAAGATTTTTGGCTCCGCCAGTTTTCACTTCAAGCCAAACACATTCTTCATAGCTTTCGAGATCCAAGCGACGAACTGCCGTAATGTTGTTGCGTATGGCTGTGAGTACACCACCACCGTATTTCTGTCCGGTAACTCCATAATTGCGGTCGCGGCGAAATATGGAGTAGCTGTCACAAAAATGTTCATAAGATGAGATGTCACTTAGTAGCCAAGTTTCTGTAATACAATACACGTCGTAGTCTGAAAGCGCTACCCTCAGAGAACGTATCGGCCTTAGTGCGAAGGCCCCTTACGTTTTGGTAGTAGATTGATAAAGTTTTAAGCTTCTCCCGTGTCTGCATTAGCAAGTTCGTCGGTTCTTAGTACAC
>JAZHYW010006190.1:0-69485 GCA_037355805.1 Ixodes ricinus | reverse complement strand
AAAATATTTCTGATTGGCTGCGTACTCTCCTCTGCGCTCTCCACCGTGAAATAGGGTTTGTAAGACAGTTGTCGGCTAAACGTGTGAAAAAGAATATCGGCAACGGAACATGCATGACCAGAGCGCAACGGAAATTTCGATCCAGACGATGATCTCATATCAGGCGGATTGCGAGTTTGGCGCGCCGACAAATTCTACCGTTTGAGCACAGCGATTACCAGCCAGAACTTCTGTTTGTGAGAGCTTCTCGAAGATGAAGAGCTCGCGCGGTTCAACACTGTCGTCTTCAGACCCGGCCGAGCAGCCACTAGCATTGCAAGGACAGGCTGTCCTGCAAGAGGGGATCTCCTCCGAATCTACTTTCGAAGCCGCCATGCCGCCGAGACGTGTCGGTTCTGTCGTGCGCCACGAACTGCAACAATGCAACAGCTCATTCAAAAGGAGTCATTCAATACCTCTCATCTGCTATACAAAGTACCAGCAACGTCACCACTTCTGCACTCGTAATGGCAATTCATCACTTCGGTCGCGGTAATTTGTAACGGTACTTCAATACTTCTGGCCGCGGTAACCGGAATCTAATCATCAGTTACCTTCAAAGCAAAGTAATAGTACGTAATTTAATCTCATAGTGTCATGAGTATTCTGTTGTTTTCGTAGGCATTTCCAGTATTGTTCTGAAACTGTGAATACTTGTATATTCAAACAATCTCACTTTAAAATATCTTCACAATATACCGATCTACTTTCTGAAGAATCACACTGGTCACATTTTGATGCGTCATATTGTCGATACGCAAATTGCCAGGAGGCCAAAAGGTTGAACGGGACTTGCACCGATGCTCTCCAGTAGGAAAGAGTTAAAGGACTACTAGTAAGGCTAGAAATTGTAATTTCATCTGCAATGCTATTCTCAGAGTATGTACTTGTTCTTAACACTGTGGTTTTCTTTGTACTTTCCGACGGAAGTATAATTCGACTCAAGTATCTCCCAGATTTGGTATTAATAGTCGAGGCTGTTAACCGAAGAGGGAGCAATAGTCCTCACGAAATGCCGAGCGGACGGCTGAGCCTGTTTGCACAGTGACGAAATTCTTCCGCGACATTCGCTACTGGACCATTTATTAGCGGTTACGAGTCCGGCGAGGAGGATTACGGCATTATTCATCTTCGCCTGTTTCAGAGCGTTATCTACCCTTAATTTGCCTCCACCTTTCTTTGTTACCTATCATTACCAGCTTGATCTGCGACAAAAATACCCAGCTCATCGCCTTTACTGCTTTCTGACGTCAGTCCTTACGTACCGTTCCCACTATCTGAGGCTGAAACACGAGCCGAGCAAGAAGAACGCTACACAGTCTCTCACCATGTTATTCCAGTGGTCATGCGCGCCCGCAAACAAAGGCAACAAATCGCAATCAGCCCCGTTAGTGGCCGCGTTGCACGCATAGCAGCCTGTACTTCCCGTCTATCTGTCAGTTGTCATTGTTTCCTCGCGATGAAGAAGAAGCGCGGTCCAAACTCAACGCTTGCGGCCAGGTCGGTTTGTTGATGCGACGGTGTCGCGCCGCTGGCGCTTCGACAGAACGTGAAAAAGCGGTCCTGACGGCGAATCGCCCCAGTACTACGTAAACCGCTGGGCCTGGGTGACATCGCCGGTCAGACGGCAAGACTGCGGCTGGACTACAATTACTGATTGCCGGAGAGAGGAGCGTCTGACCATAACAGCCGCGCGCTTCGAAAGGTTAAGATCGACCCGCGCGCCCCAACATGTGACAAACAATGAAATACGTCATATCTGCAGCCGTCAGCGCAAAAAGAGTTTTGTTTGGACTGCGTTTAATGAGTTGGTCAGCATGTTTTGCGCTCGAAGAGCATGCGCAGTCATACGAGGCTGCTATACGTCCATCTCTTCGCTTATTTATATCGGGCGCATCTGCGATCGAATTTACCGCAAGAATATTCTGTAAAACGATTACAACAAAAAAGGCCTGTCACGCAGACGCCGTAGTGGCCAGATACTTTGGCCGCGTTCAAACTGTCCCCGATCGGATCCGGCTGATTAGTACGTGCCCACAGACCACAGCCAGTCACCAAATCACTCATTACGGCCGCACAGTACCCTGAATTTGCTCGCCACGCTCATACGCTGAGCACGGATTTCGACTTCGACGGGAAAGTTCGATGTAACCCGTAACGCAAACGTAAGCAAACGTTCCGCACGGCTGGTTACACTTTCAGCCGAGTATTTGATCAACGCCGAGGATCCGTCACATCACGCTTGCCAAATAAATCGCCGCAGGCATTCTCCCGCGCCTGGCCGGGTTCTCTTTATCAGCTCCATTTTTTGGCACAGATTTCCAGCCGACGGCATTATCAAAGCGATAGACACCGTGATGTTCACGCACCATAACCACCACCTAAACTTTCTCGAAGAACAGAACATCTCTTTCGCTCATTTCACGGCAGACATACTCCACTGCAGAACTTCGATGTGCTCGTCGTTGATTCCAGTTCCTGCAACCAGACAGAGGGGGGACATCAGCGGGGGCCCGTCTTAGGTCGATTCGCTGTTGATCTTCGTGCCCCCGCGATGGCGTGCCGCGTGGTCGTCGAAGGTCAAGGGGCGTGCGTCGTTTGAAGAGTCTGCGTTTGGTCATGATCTATCGGTCTGATAGGCTTGCCATGCGGTCATCGACGAGGTGAGGGCGGTAGGCCAGCGCCAGCGCATATGAGCATAAGCTGGAGATAGACAGCTCAACGAAGTAGGGGATGAATGTCTTAGTTCTTGATGAAATAATAAGAACAAGAGGGACAGTGACAAATAAGACAAATTCCAGTGACTGGCCTATGCCCCTCCATGGATCATTTCCTCATCTAATTAGCTGCTTGCACTTGAATTTAATTGCATTATAATCATAATTTCGGTTTTCGAGGTTAAAGCCTTTGTGCTTCGGCTAAAGAGCCCGTCACTGGCGCCAATCGAGGCTCAGCATCAAAATTCTGCACATGAGCCCTTCCTCACTCAGCTCAGTTTCAGTGACAGGCTTCTGCTGCAATAGAGGCCAAGGTGTGTTTCGTTTGTTTTAACACTCCTGAGGACGACGGGAACAGCTACAAGCGCCGATTGAAGAGCTTCGGCACGCCACGGAGGCCGCGCCGACTCGTCGCCCCGAGCGACACTGGTCAGTTGGGAGAGCAGAAGGGGTGTCGCGCGAATGGCAATCGAAGGCCCGTTCGCTCTGCGAGCGTCGCAAGAGAAGAGTTATTGCGAGACAGTGCGTGCGCGCGCCCGAAGAAGGCATTCCGTTTGAATCGCGCTGCGATAGGTCGAAACGCGTGAGGCCAGCATTGCCGTAGTCATCGACAACAGCGTCCTCACTCGCCGCATCCGACCTTCCATCTCTGCACGCAGATGCTTTCACGATGCAGGCGCACAAGAAAAAGAGCATCTGAAGAGTCACCTGCTGTTGTCGTCGACTATACACTTCCATAAAGCGTGAGCGCGTACGCCGCCGTTACGCGCACGTGAGCTGCCGGACTGCGATTTAGCACGCGACCAGTCATTTCGTTCCGCGGAAACGCGCGCGTGTTTAGCCATTAAGTCGCGGTAGTATGGGCTATCCGGGTCTGCCCTTCTTTGTTCTGCGTGGAATACACCTGACCACGGTGACTTCGCGCAACTGATTATCTACTGTTCGTCGTTGTTCAGCGGATCTTATCACGGGCATGTACACCGACGATCACAATCATCTGCGATATCAACGAGACGCCGTAGGCATAAGCCGCCCATGCTCTTCACAGGAAGGTTAGCGACAGACGACGTTGATCGTCACTGAATGATTGTAGACCCCACTCAGATTAATAATAATAATAATACCCCGTCTATTCACGCGGAGACGCAGCTACCACCTTTCTTAACAGCAAGAGTTCGGCGTTCTGGTTATCTACCCAAAACTTTAAAATAAAAGCAGAATCTGACAGCAGTTCATTGTCATTGCAGCCATTAGGTTTGGCAACAGTAAAAAAGCCCAGAGGCCCCACACTGCACCAGTTCACGTGCGGGAACAGTTTGTTCAAGCATTATGGTTGTCGCAAGAGTCAACAGCCAGTTCCAGTCTGTTTCAGGTAATATCGCGAACGCACACGTTTCGTTATCGCTGAGGGTACGCAACAACCTTCACCGATACATTCAGACACAAACGCCGAAATACAGACCGCGCTTCATCGTCCGTACCACGTTCAAAACCACCGTAGGGCGCAGCTGAAACGATACACCCGGCTGCATTGCAGCAACCACACCCGTCCCAGATCGAATCACGCGGAGGCGAGGCCGATTTCCACGAGCCTTACCAGACAAGTGCGCGACAATGAGATTACCGTTTGCTCAGAGGCACCGCCAGTTCCATTCCCGCAGTCACCACTCACAGCGGACCCTGTCACGTGTCCGGATCGCCAAATATCACGCGTATTCACGTAATGACGGTTCTCGGTGACCGACCTGTTTGTCCCCGTATATCGCCAACGCGTCTTGAGTGCGCGGCGACCAGTGCCGTTGCGGTGAGCGAACACCGCCGTGCTGGCCCAACGTTCTGAAGGAGCGGCGACAACCATTGAGCCTGCCCGGGTGGCTCTAACCGAAGCCGACGCATAGCCATCATCGTTTATGAGTCGCATCGTCCTACCGCGTATCGTCTCGCGGAGGCTGTCGGTCGGGCCGATATTAAAATAAAAATAAAAGAGCGTAAAGGGGAAAAGAAAATAAATCCGGGAAGATTATATAATTCCGTTTCATCTCTCATCGTCCTGCAACAGCTAATCGGCTTGCACCGAAAGGTGGTCGGCGGCCTTTGCGGGCGCCAAGTTATCAACAGTTGTTCATTACGCACAAGTAGTAATGGCGCCTTTCACGCTCGCGATTGGCGAAATGATGCGATATTGCGACGCGGTAAGATGAGCGTCGCAAGGCGCAGCGGTGTTCGCCTCTGATGTCACGCTGCTGCAGTGGTGCCGTTGCTCCGCATGCAAGCCGCCGGGCGAATCCGCCCCTGCGCATTTAAAGCCATTACGTGGTGCGGGCGAATGCTGGCTTGTTTGAGATATGGGGTTGGCGGTCGATAGAGGGCTTGCCATGGTCGGTTCATGAAGGAACGGAGAGATCATCAACGTATCTTATCATTCTATATATTTTCTTCTAATTATATTTTATTTATCGTTCTTGAATGGTAAGATGCGGTGGTGTCTCCAGTTTTAGCCTACAAAATACCATTGTCTCCTCAAAATCAAATCATGTCGTTCACTACGAATTCGAAGTTGAGGCAATTGCAATTGAAACTAAAGTGCCATCCACGGAAGTAGATTGAATTCAGTCCTGTGTTGTGTTCTCTGTCCAGTTCTTGCCCATAACTTCATCACTTGCATCTGAAACATTTCTACCGTCGTGGAAGCGTTCTGTTGTTCCATTGAGATAACGGTGATCGATTCATTGGCCAGAATTGTAGGCCAGTCTCCTCTAGAAGAACAGCTTCCAGAATAGACGAAAATCGTTCTTTATTGAAGATTATTCCTGAGCGTCATTGTCGTCATTCACAGAGCAGTTCCTCACTAGATTGTGCTCATCTAAATTATACTTGAGACAAGGATACATTGATATTAAAGATATTATCATCGATCATCGTCGAGCAAACTCAGTCAGCGGTCCGTCCCCAGTCTCCGATAGTTACCTATTCATCGGTTGAATTGTGCGATATCCGCCCTCTGTTACTCTGCTCATGAAATCTCGTCTCTTTGCCGCCTTTACTTTGCAATGATCTAGCTCTGTATTGGAAACACGCGGCTCTTGTTAATGGCTGACGCATATTGTTGTTTACAGCGGCTCAACGGTTGAATGTCTTCAGCGCGATAGGGGATTTACTGGCGCGGGTGTCTTTCAGCGACTCCACTCTAAATGATGTCAAAGACGAAAGGCGTCCTCTAGAAGCTTGCGGTTGGGATTCTCACCGATATCGCGTCACCCGCGGATTCCAGGCGTCTTTGTTGGATTCTGCAGCTTCAATCATCACGTGACTCATAATATGAATGCTCTTTAAAGTGCTGTGAGTCATTACACGAGTGACAATGCGGGTTGTCCACTCTTGTATTCTTAATTCTTCATTACCGGCGCGTAGTCGTTGAATACGTTCAGTTGTCTGAACTGTATTGAGGAATTGAAAGTGTAAATGAGAGTGTCTGAATGTAGATTCGTCTGTGTCTTGTTTCGATCGTTAGTTTACCTGAATTATTTCATAGTTATGAGGATTTGTAGTAACTCAGAGTTAGATCGTTATTAACAGTGGTGAACAATTCGTGAATTGACATATTTGTATAAGATTGCAAATGGTATAATTGGATTCCCAGAGTTAATTAGGCGTCACATCTATTTCAGACGTTCTCGTAAGTCTTGTGATTTTCTACTTAGGTTTTACTAGCCGATTTTGTTATGTTGTATCCCATGCCTGCACCGATTGAGAATATTTAGACAGGGAATGCTGTCTGATATTTCGATGGTGCTGCAAATTGAAAGTGTTGAGGCTGCGGTTTTTTTCCGCGTTTCATTGCTCATTGACTAATACGTTGTCATTGTATATGCTGCTGTTGGTAAATACTGAAAATAAGAATAAATAAATAAATAAATAAATAAAAATAGATTTTGCGTCGCAGAAAGGTATAAGAACACAATACAGACACAGATGTTGTATTGTATGAAACATCCAGCATTCATACGATCATGTTGATGGTACATATACAGTAAATGACGGTTGTTCAATACGAAGGCGAGGCGATTCACGTGGCCACAGGTGTTCTCGTTTTCGGGCGTTGCGGATCTCGTTGGGACCCTTTCTTCTTGTATGGTGTTCTTCTGAATACATGTCAGTTTATATTTATGTTCATCTTTCTATACGTATCCACTGGCATTCGTTTTTTTTACTTATGATTGATAGGCATCAAAAAAGCTTGTCATCATGTGGTTATTACGATTTATTCTATCTGCGTTTCGAGATTGTTTTGCATTTATTAATTTTTTCTTTGTGAAACATTTTCCATGCTTAGAAATACACAGTGTAGTTCGGTTATCAGGTTTTCGATATGCAGTTATTTGCTTGCAGGTTTGCGTTTATAACTTTTACTGGCTTTACACAGCTATCTGCTGTATTCCGCACATAAAGTGTGAAAATATAATGATATCGTTACGATTCTGCCTATATCACGCTGCTGTTCCAGCAATCTGGTGGCACCCGCACCTGGCGCAAACAAACCACCGTGCGTCGTGGCACTTGGGATTAAAGGCGAGGGTGCATGGTAGATGTCAAAGAGGAAGACAATACCGGGTTTTGCCGTTCCTTTATTTTGTTTACAATACCTTCTAACAACTTAGCGCCTGCCATCGCCTCATCGCCGCCGTTTGTTTATCGGTCGCCTCCGCAATGCCAGCCTGCGTACTCGCCGCTGTTGAACTTCATTGTGCTTTCCGTCGTTATTCCGCTTGTAGTCGCGGCATATTGATATTGGCACATTGTTAGCCGGCCCGCAGTCGCCAGCGATGCGTTTTTCCCGCATCAGAAATTGAGCTTGTCTACTGTACAGCTCGAGCGGCCCTGTCAGGCGTGCGCGTCTTAATTCAACGCATGCAAGTGTAGGTTCAGTACGCGTGCCGATATCTTTTCATGGCTGGAGGCATACAGCAAAAACGCAGCGACGCTACGAGTCATCACAGTATTAAGACGGCGTTTCATTACTGAAGATTAAGAGGAATGTTGACTGCGCACTTTGATGGTGCACGGCGACGGGATGAATCCAGTTTCACTTACATTAAAACTGCCAGACCTTCAAACGCGCTGATTTACGGTCAAAAATCAGACATCAAAGCAAACCATACGATACTCTTAACAAGAGCACACAGCACTTGTCATATTAAAACGACAAAACAATCATCAACTAAAAATGATTAAATAAAACAATTTCACCACTCAACATTGCCGTAATGCAGATAAGATTTATAATGCGCAGTGTTCAAGTTCACTGTAACGTTAATAATGGTTAGCAACGCGATTCTTTGTTCATTAAAGGAGCTTGCGCTATACGTTCTGTCAGACCCATGTATTAAACGGTTTTGTTTCGCGGGTTTTACCCGGTATTGAATGGCTGCAGCAATGGTTACGGGTTGCCTATTCACTGGCGTTATACCGGCGGGGTTGAGGATAAATACTTACAGCGCTTCGCCTGGGCTGAAAGCAACACGGTTTGCCGCGCCAGTCTGCGATAAAGCGAGGAGGGTAATGGCCACCGTTCTTCACCGAGAACGCTGCTTTCCAGCGACGCAACATAATAGGCTATACTCTTTGAAATCATTGCGTCAGTTACCAAGGTTAAAAAAATATACATAAAAAAGATAAGGCACACCAGCCATTCACGCGTTCATTTGCGCAGCAGGCCGTTAAATTTCAGCGCGTCGCGTAGAGAAGGTCATAACACGATGAATCCTGAGTGCCGATCCATAGCAACAGAAAACCGGGTGACCATGGGAACAGTTAATCGCCTGCGCTATCGCTCAAAGTTCCACCAGCCACAGTGAAGCAACGTCTTTGCTCGCTCAAATTCAGCGGCAACCGCTCGAAAGTTTCAGCAGCAAGCAATGCCCACAGCCGTTTCACCAATATCAAGGCCAAAATGGTAAAGAGAGACACACGCGGAAAAGCGCGCAAAGAGCCGAGAAAATGCGGAGCGAGGAATTGCGTGTTTGGGCTATGTATGTGGAACGAAACAGGAAGTCATGAAGGACTGGCATGATTACTTCGGGGGCACTCTGTTGAGGCTGAACGCAGCATTGAGGACTTACAAGATTCTTATAGACAAAGTATAAGCGGAATGGATTACGGCAGTGTCAGTATGTCAAAGGCAGCGACCACATGGGTGTGTCATTGCCGCCCTCCTGATGCGGCCGAAGGATTTAATGGATGCTGGCGGTCTGTAGCTATCGACGAGACCGTGAAGAATGGATGATAGCGCACTGTAACGACAAAGAAGAGATAAGACTGGTGAAATTATCTAAGGATAGACACGATGCGTGGCCCACCCACAGTTGGAAGGGCAGAGCGATTGGGACGCTCCTCGCGGTCGGGCCCAAGTCTCACCATATTGTCTTCCCAGCGGCCCGGCGTCAGATATCGCCGGCTAGGTTTGAGCTGAGGGAATCGCCGGCGACTCCCCGGGAAGAGAGCCCAAAGGGTGAAGGGGGGGGGAGAATATGTCTTTTTTTTGCTGATCTTAAAGGTCATTTTGTGATAGTCTAGTCACTGGTGATTGTTAATTGCAGAGGAAGGTGTACCGACTTAGGGTTTGTACTTGCAGGGTTAGGTAGGTTACCGCCCGTTATAAAGAGTATTACATCCGTTCATTCATTTCCACGAGGGCTTGAGGCATTGCCATATCTCAGTCTTCAGTTGTACCGTAGTAAAAATTGTCGCCTGCGAGCATTATTTATTTTACTTATATACGGAATTGTCGGCTGGAGGTTTTTCCATCTTCATTTGTCGGGTTCGAATTGCGTTCCTCTATAGTTTACATTGGCGTGCTGTGAGAGGTAATAAATGCTATTTGCTTGTGTTAGTTGCATAGACGAGTCTACAAAATCGGTTCACCAGGCCCAAGACAGCCCTAGATGCCAGCTGTAGAATATTCCACAAGAAAGACAGCCTTGCACTTTAGGAAAGATGTCTATGCAAGAAACTTTAAACTACAATAAAGATCGTGCTGACGGATCCAAGTACACGCCAGGACCTAGACATCACGGGCACTTATAGCTCCATGAAGCAAATACACAACGCCTCTGTGCGGATGTCAGCAAACAAAGAACAAAAATGAAAAAACAAATACTTGAAGCAAAACTCTGTGCAACAATACTTTGTGCGTGTGCGTATGTGTTTATAAGTGACGATCGAAAAGACAGTTCTGTTCCGGGAGAATCAGATATTCCACATGAGATGCCATATTCGGCAGTTCCGGCGCAAACACAGGAAGCGCGCGGCGATTTTCAAAGCCCAGTTAAAGCCACTCAGTCTTAGCCCAGGCCAAGGCCAGTCACCTCTTAATTGCACAATCGCAATTGGCGTTCGCTATATTCAAATAAGGGCGATTGCCCGCAGCAAGGTACGGAGCGTCGATACTCTTAAGAGCCAGTTGTCTAGCCGTAATTGCAGCAAATGGCGCTCCCCGCGTTAATCGGAGAGCGATAGCGGCGAGTTCTGGCTAATGCAGTTCACGAAGGGTTTACTCTGCACCGGCATGAAAACGGCGGCGGCCACAAGATGACCTGCGATTGGGGCGTCGATGCCCAAGCGTAGCCTAGTATCGCGGCGCTTCATCAGAGAGGCAAAGATGGCGGCGTTATCGTCGATATGAAGCGCCGGGATACGATCAGGCGAGTTAAAAATGCCGCCGCGACAATCTGAATGGAGCGTCGCTACTTAGCCTAGTATATGTATTCCCCGGCGGCTCACCACACAGGTCTACAGCAACATTCCGGCCCAGAAAGCCGTACTCTGCCACGTGCAGGTCGCCTGATGGTCAGTGAACTGACTGCAATGCAGCGTTGACTCATGGTCGCATCTTTTATTTTCACTCTGGATTGAATTGAGCAGCATGGTGCGTTTCAAGTTCGCACTGAAAATATTTGAGATTCCGCAGCAGCTCAGGAGAAGTGAGTCGCGTTTCGCAGGGGTTGCAGTGAATCCATTCAGTTCTGATTGACCTGATTGAAGAGGATAAAACGGCAAGACAGTCTGATGAATCCTGATAAAAGGCCACGTTCACCGGACAGTGCTCACGTTCACCCACATAGACCCGGACAGTCACCTAATTTTCAGTACCCGGCCACTCACGAGAAAATTACGTTGGTCTAACATGCGATGGCCCTGCGTAATGCGCAAAAGGCTGACAGGCGAAGCACGGTTGATTTTAACGGGTATTTTATCGATTGATAGCGAATGCAGTCTCCTACTCATAGCTTCGTTTCAGCTTCCGTCTTACTGGGCACAGGATAATCTCCGCAACTAAAGAGCATCTACTCACTCATGCCAGTAGCCCGCAAGTATTTTATCATATAATCAGGCTTTAACATTGCACAATGGTCTAGATATACTCGCTTCGAGAATGATCTGTAACTAGCTGAATGAATTATCTGAGTTTATGCCTTTATATATATATGTGTCGGCATCGCGAAAACATTTATCAGGGCGCTGGTAAATACGCGTCGTAGTTACGCTCGGTTTTCTGCGTGATTGCCTGTAACGGGGCCGAACGCTTCGCTGCCTTCCGCCGAGTTTCAAAACGGAAATGCCGTGCATGTTTGTATGCAGAGCCAGATGAATGTTCATTGTTATCTGAATTCCGCCGCGTCGCGCCCATTCATAGATACGCGACGCATTAAGGCGCCCTCATCTGCCGATCACATTCTGAACGCCGAGGCTGCGGAAGGGACGCGCTCAACCTTGTTTATCGAGAGTTTGCCATGCACAGTTTTATATCCACACAGTACGCGAAACAACTTCGTCGGTATCGTGCGCTCTAAATTTCCAGACACGATTTACTTCCCCGTTCTTCACTATGCGCATAAAGGTACTGGAAGCGCGCATACGGAGTCTGCGTCTCTTCGAGCGCGCGAGTCGTTATCCGCGCTCCTCATAGTTAATTTCGCCCGGAAGATGCGCGAAACGAAGTATAGAAATTTGTTGCCGAAGCGGGACTCAAGGCCAAGATGCCGCGCAATTTCAATTCCTTTTTTTGCACTTCGTTTTTCAGCCAGTTCAGGACGTTGCCTATGCAGACAGGTTATACGTGAGCGCGGTTTTGGAAGTGTCTCTATGCATCGCGATAATCCCCGTGCACGAAAGCAGTTCGCTGAGCTTAGCCTCATGCGCCTGCCTTTGTTCACTCCAGATGTGAGATGGAGAAAATTATCGACGCTTCGTGTCACAAATTTGTTTACGCTCTAAAGCGTGGGCTATGCTGGCGGCGGCCTTTGCCTGCCTTATTGTCCAAACTCCTAATATACGGCCTACCTAACTCCCTGTTATGCACCCAGATTAATACATGAAGATTGTTCAGCTGGCACATCTTTGTATCGTATTTACATCCGAAATTAGCGCGAATGCCAACAGGTGGAGTCGGATACGATATGCCAGCTCTGCTGCCGATTATCCGCCGTGACTAAATTTCAGAATCGCGAGCGCACTTTGCTCAGCAGACGATACCGTTGATATCTCCGTAGCAGAGAGCGAGCTGGCGAGATGCAGCGGCGCGGATGACCAGCGCAGCGGTAGTGCGGTGTTGCGTCATTCCGGCCACAATGTGCTTGTCGTTCTCGAGTGGTTGAAACGGCATCGGCTCCGGGTATCTCGACGGTTACCTTTTGTTGATTTCCGGCGATGACTAAAGGCGCGCACCTCGTTTACGCGTTTGCAGGTCTGAAAGCGCCTGATTTTACCTAGTGGTCATTCAGACGCTTGATATGTACCGACGACCCAACTGGCAATAAAGGCCATTCGGTCTGAAGAGGAAGTGTCGTACAAATTCCACCGTACCGGAGTTTCCCCGGTACGGTGGAATATGTACGACGCCACTCTTCAAGATAAAGACCGACTGAACAACACCCGCGGAAGGATGGAGTACCGAGTTCCAGGTGCTCGTCGGCCAGTCGCCCATCCAAGCGTCCTGAGGCTGATTGAATGCCTAGAGCAAAATCAGGCGCTCTGTTGCCACGGCCCTGACACAAGCCCGGAGAGGTGAGCCCACAGTAAAGCGGTGCGAAAAACCACTCTGCGCCTGCAGAGTCGTCTTAGAAATATTTGCGAGGGCCAGCGCACATCAAGATCTACCAAGACTTGCCGAGCTATCCCTGCTTCAGCTTCCGTCCGAGCGCAGCAAAGCTACATGTGGCCGGAGCCAATCACACGCCGGCAACAGGTCACGCGATCTCGCCTGCACTTTTGTATCACTCGCTGCGCCGCTGGTCGTCCGCGCCGCCCGCGCTCGCCGAGTATTTCCTCTGCTACGGGTGTATCAACGGTATCGTCTGCTGCAGCTTAAAAGTGCCCTTTCACGTTCTGGAATCTTCAGTCACAGCGGATGTCAGCACGTAGGCTGGCCGCTGGCGTCTGTGTCCGAGCTTTCACCTGTTCAGCATTTCGGCATAGTTTCGAGATGTAAGTACACATTGCAAGGTGCCCGATGACCCGGCCGTTGATGTTTCTGTTGTATTGTTGATATGTCAGGGTTGGAGCAGAGGCCGTATTAGAGAGTTTGGACAATAGGCGGAGCAAAGGCCGCCGCCAGCGCCGAATATTCCCCCACGCTTAGAGCGTAAACTAAATTTGTGACACAGCGTCGACCAATCAGGAGACCTCTACTCCATCTCACAAATGTCTGCGAGTGAAGACAAAGGCACAGGCGCGTGAGCCTAGCTCAGCGAAACGCTTTTGTTTGCACGAGACCTCGTGCATAGGAGGCACTTTCCAAAGCCACGCGCTCGTGCCCACGCCTTTGTCTGCACTGCTAGAACAGCGTCCTGAGACTGGCTGAAAGAAAGCAGTGCAAAGGGTGGGGTGCGCGAGCGTCTTGAGACGCGGAGTCCCGCTCGGCACGGCTCAAATTATACTTCGTTTCACTTTATCTTCGAGCGAAGCCAAAGCTATGAGGCGCGAGACCAGCGCTTTTTGCATTTCTCCCCAGCTCGCGCGCTCGAGCAAAGCCTGAACGCACGGAGCTTCCGTGCTCGCGCTTCCAGTTTTGCCTTTGCTCGCACATAAGGTGAAACGAAGTAAAGTCGTGTCACAAATTTAGAGCACACGACCACCGCTAGGGGCTGTTTCGCGGCCTGTGGTTGGCCCCGAGATGCTCGCCTATTCAAACCAATGTATGGCCAAACTCTTCAATAAACGGCTCTGGGTTGAGGCGCAGTCCTGCTCCACCAGCTTCTCGGCGTTCAATGTGATCGGCAGGTAAAGGGGCGCCTTAATTTCGTCGCGTATCTGTGAATGGAACGACGCGGCCGGAGTCTCCTCGCCGATGTGAAAGTAGACATTCATCACAACTTCTCGCGCCTAACGCCCAAACGTACTTTTGCGAAAGGACGTTTTGAAGCGACTCCAGTGAGAAGCGCAGGCAGCACATGATTCGGCCGTTGCGGGAACGAAATCACGCATAGAAACCGAGCTGCACGTGTTGCCAGCGTATATTCGCGTTTTCACCGAAGCTCATGCATTTACAGTATATATATAAAAATAGCAATCGGATAATCTCATCTTTAGCTGCAAATCATTTCATGAGTATATGCATATCTGGAATATTGTGCAATGTTTACGCACAAAACAGTTATATATTAAAAAATACTTTGCGGGCTACTTTGCTGGTGAGTAGGAATGCTCTCTTTCCAGTTGCGAATTGTCCTCAGCCTTTGGCTGCGCCGGACGGAAGCTGAAACGAAGTATAGTAGGGGGCCGCATTCGCTTCTAATCAATCGATAAATAAACTTGTTTCCATTAAAATCAACAAACCATGCGCCTGTCAGATTTAATTTATCGTTGCCTTTTTGTGTCGCACGCATGCACCTAAGTTGTCCGCACTCGTGTTAAGACCAACATGAAATTTTCTCGTGGTGAGCTTTTGTCCGGGTTTGTGAAAAAAATGGGTGAGCTTTTGTCCGGGTCTGTGAAAAAATGGGTGAGCTTTTGTTCGGTGACTTTGTCGGTGAGCTTCTGTCCGGTGAGCTTTTGTCCGGTGAGCTTTTTGTCCGGGATTCGTCAAAACTGTCTTGCCGTTTTATCCACTATCCTTCCAATCAAGGTCAATCAGAACTAGGCGTCGTTCTGACGTCACTGCAACCCTGCACAAAAAGCACGCGACTCGCTCTCCGCGTAACTTTATGCCGTCTCAAATTATTTTCAGTGCGAACGGAAACACGCCGCATAGCAACAACGAACAATTCAATCCAGAATTGAAAATAAAAAAAAAGATACGACCGCTGAGTCCCAGCTTGCTGCGCACACAGTCGAGTTCACTGACCATCAGGCGTATACACGTGTACGGGTACAGCTTCTGGGCCCGCAATGTTGCTGTAGGCCTGTGTAGATTAGAGCCGCCGAGTACATTAGACTAGGCTTAAAGTAGCGACGCTCCATTCCCGGATTGTCTCGTGGCAGCCGCCATCTTTTAACTCACTGCGGAGTAGAGCCACTAAATAAACTACTTTTAGAGTATCGGCACTTGATATCGCCCGATTAACTTGCGGGTGCCGCCATCTTTTTACTCTCCTGAGTAGCGCCACGATATAAACTACGCTTAGAGTATCGACACCCCAATCGCGGGTCGTCTTGTGGCCGCCGCCATTTTCATACTCGGTGCAGAGTAGAACCACTAAATGAACTACGTGTAGAGTTTCGCCACTTCATTCTCCGATTAACTTGAGGGCGCTGCCATTTTGCTACTCTGCAGAGTACAGCTATGAAATTAACTATGCTTAGAGTATCGACACCCCGTTACCCGATTACCTTGCAGGCGTCGCCATATTTGGGCTTGGTGCAGAGCGGGCACTATTGGTGATTGTTACAATTAAATAAGGTGACTTCTTAGCCTTAGCTAAGGCTAAGGCTGAGGAAGTAACTTTCTTTAAGGCTTTAAGGAAATCACCGCACCCACGCTTTCAACAATGATTTTATGCACCGGGATTGCCGAAATGTCGTCACTCTGAAGCGCATCTCATTCGGTGGTAGATCGTCTGGTTGTCAAGACTGGGAGCGTCTTTTCGATCGTCACTTATAAACACATACACACACACACACAAAAAAGTATTGTTACTGAAGTTTTGCTTCAAAAGTATTTGTTTTCATTTTTGTTCTTTGTTTCACTTTGACATCCGCACGCAGAGGCGTTGTGTGTTCGCTTCGTAGGCTATAGATGCTCCCGTGATGTCTTGGTCCTGGCGTGTGCTTGGACTCGTCAGCTTACGATCTTTATTGTAGTTTAAAGTTTCTACTTGCATAGACATCTTTCTAAAGTGCAAGGCTGTCTTTCTTGTGGAATATTCTGCAGCTGGCATCTGGGTGTCTTTGGACACAATTGAACCGGTTGCTAACAGGTCGCGATGCAATGCCTTTCTTGCAAAAACAAATAGCATTTATTTACCTCTCACAGCACTTAATGTAAACTATAGAAGACACAGTGAACCCGACAAATAGAGATGGAAGCCTCCATACGTCTTAATTCTCCGTATAAATAGGTAAATAAGTAATGCTCCGCGGGTGGCTGGAC
This sequence comes from Ixodes ricinus, assembly GCA_037355805.1. Lineage (NCBI taxonomy): Eukaryota > Metazoa > Arthropoda > Arachnida > Ixodida > Ixodidae > Ixodes > Ixodes ricinus. The sequence continues at coordinate 53,144 of JAZHYW010006190.1, read as the reverse complement.
TTTTTTACTACGGTTCTTGAGGTGAAAACAAGTGTAGTAACGTTGGCTCCCGTCAAGCCTCGATGGATGGATGAACGGATGCTAACCACTGTGCTCTTTATAACGGGCGGTAGCTTGCGCCACCTAGCCTAGAAACTAAAAACCAAAAGTATGATTACTCCCTCGCCCTCCTAAGTCAATTTTCTTCTCCTCTGCAATTCTGTAACAATCACCAGGTGATTTGGAATATCACAAAAATGACCTTTAAAAGATCAGGCAAAAAAAAAACATAATTTCTCCCCCCCCCCTTCCCCCGCCCACCCGGGCCTCCTCTTCCCGGCGAGGGAGTCGCCAACATTCCTCTGCTCAAACCTAGCCGGCATTATCCCAACACCGGGCCCGCTGGGAGACAGCTATGGTTGAGACTTTGGGCCCGAGCCACGGGGGAGGGCGTCCCAATCTTCCTCTGCCCCGCCCGTCCCCAGCTGTGCTAGTTAGTTTTACGTCATTCAATTATCCTTAAATAATTTCCACCAGTCTTCCAATCTCTTCTTTGTCATTACAGTGCACTTATCATCCGTTCTTCCATTCTCGTCGGCAAACCTGCAAACCTTAGCGCTCCGTCTAAATCCTTCGGCACGTCCGGGAGGGCGGCAGCCAAGCCCTGTGCACCTCCACACCCCATGTTCTATGGTCTCACTTACGCCTTGGCATACGGCACACCGCGTATCCATTTCCTTATACTTTGTCCTATAAGTCGTATAGTCCTCAATGCTCACGTTCTAGCTTCAAATAACAAAGTGCCCCCCCGAGAATTATCATACCAATGGTCCTTCCTTATTTCCTGTTCTCGTTCCCTATACATAGTTAAAGCTGAATTTCCCCGCATTCTTTCCTCCCACATTTTTCTCTCGGCTTCTTTTACTTCCTTTTCCACAGTGGTAGTCTCCTCTTCCACAGCACTTGACTGTTAGTTGGCAACTGTGGGCATGCCTTGCTAAGGCCTTTCAACAGTTGCCAGACTGGTAACAAAAAAAAACGTTTTCCACTCACTGTGGCTAGATTAGACTTTGAAGCGTGCCTGCCTGCAGGCCGATTAGCCGAACGATGCTTCTCCCGTGGTCACCGGTTTTCTGTTGCTATGGGCCCGAAGGCACTCAAGTTCATCGTGTTATGTTGCTCTTTTCTACGCGCGACGCGCTGAAATTTGTAACCTGCTGCGCAAAGGTGAACACGTGAATAACCGGGGAGTATTCACCTTGCCTCTTTTTTTATATATATATTTTTTTCTTTCCTGGGTAGCTTTGTTTTGTGGTTTCAAAATTATAGCCTCTATTGTGTTGCGTCGCTGGGAAAGCAGCATTTTACTCGGGTGAGGACGCGACAAAAGGTTGACCGGTACCTCGCTCCGCTTGTCGCAGACGGCGACCTTTAAATTGTTGCTTTCGAGCCTGGAGCTGAGCGCTGTAAATTGTTTATCCTCTAGCGAGGCACCGCAGACGCTAACGCCAGTGGACAGGCAGCCGCTGAGAGCCGTGCCGGGGGAAAGGTCATTCAATGCCGGCAACCGCTTGCGAAGCAAAACATTTGTACATAAGGTCTTGTGTACAAAACGCATAAACGCCGTTCGCTTTTTAGTGAAACAAAAAAAATCGCGTTGCTGGCACCGTTATTAACGTTTTGTGAGCTCTGTGGATCACTGCACATCATCATCTTTATCATCATACGACACTGTGTTGAGTGGTTGAATTGTTTTATTTAATCATTTTTAGTTGGTGTTGTTGTTTTTGTCGTTTTTAATATAACAAAGTGTATTATTATGCTTGTTAAAAAATATCGTATGGTTTTTAGCTTTGATGTCCTGAGTCGCGACCAGGATCATCAACTGCCCGAGACAATTTCGACGGTTTGTGTAAAGAGCACGGTGGAAGCTTGGATTCATCCCGTCCTTAAATCTGCACCATCAAAGTGCACAGTCTGACATTCCTCTTATCTTCATTAATAAGCATAGAAGTCACCATACTGAGCGATTGGTCCATCAGAAAGGTCGATCACTGCGACGTTTTTGATGTATGCACCTCAAAAACCGTAGAAAAAAATATCCGGCTTTTCGTGTCGCAGTACTAATTTCCCCTTACATGCGTTGAATTAAGACGCACCTACGTGCATCTTGGCCAAACATTCTAGGAACTACTTCGAGCAGCACAGTGTGCGAGTGGGCAAAACTTCAATTTCTCATGATGCCTGACAACGAGAGAAGAGAAAACGCACATCGCGGCTACGTGGGCGGCAAAAAATCGGGGCCGGCAACAATGTTTGCCCGGCGCGTGGTAGGCAAATATAACACCGCGATACGGACAGATAAGGCGACAGAGAAGCACAATGTGGGATTTCAACAGCGGCGGGGGTACGCGGGGCACGATACGAGGAGTGCGGCGAAGGCGAGCGATAAACAAAGCGGCGGCGACGAGGCGATGGCGGCGGAAGAGCCCAAAGGGTTGTTAGGGTGCCTGCCAAGAAACAACAAGAGGAAATAAAAAAAAAGAAGGATAAAACTCGCGAACGCCTGGGTATGCCCTACATCTGGGCCAGTCCCGTTGTCTTCCGTCCTGCTTCCTCTTTGACATCTCCGTATGCACCCTCGCCCCTTTGTCCCAAGTGCCACGACGCACGTTCAGTTTTGACACAGCGCCAGGTTAGCGAGTTGCGCTACACACCAAGATTGCTGGAGCAAGCAGCTGATTGGTCGAACCAGCTTTGCCGAATAGACCGAAATCATGGTACATAACAATTGCCACGATCATTTATATTTTTCCTGCTTTTTATGTTGCGTGAACCTGCAGCGAATGAAGTTGTGAGTAAACATTGTAAACATAATATTATTAAAGCTTATAAGCACCAAAAAAATGCACGATGCTGAGCGTCTGCAGAAAAATAGCTGCCATATCGAAAGCCTGACAAAGCCGAAGGCCCCACACTGGCAGGTTCACAAGCGTAGATGACTCACAAAGAAAAAAATTAATAAATACGCTAAAGATAGTCTCGGTACGAGAATAAGAAATAAATCGTAATAACCACATGATGACTAAGAAATCTTTTTTTGATGCCTATCAGTCATAAAAAGTAAAAAAAACAGAAAACTATATGACTAGTGGATCACGTATGAAGAAGATGAACATAAAAATATAAACTAACATGTGTTCCAGAAGAGAACATTTCCGTTGTACAAAGAGAAAGTTTCGCCTGCTCCTTGCGCGAGGGATCGTAGTGACGTCACAGAATCTTAGCGCGCCGAGCGGACGAAGGGCGTACCAATTATTACGTGAAATCACGCCTCTTGCTTCGTGACTGGTTCTTCGTCGTTCTTCGCCAGCTAATGCCGCCATCTGATTGGCTGCGGGTCGATTATGAGATGCACGGGACTGGACTCTGCCCTGGCCTTCTTAAACTGTCCGCGACTGTCGTCTATAGCAATGGCTGCCTTGCCGTTTCGCGACTGCCAAAAATCCATATTTTTTATTTATTTATTTATTTATTTATTCTTATTTTCAGTGGCCTACCAACAGCTTAACGCCTCCCTAGTGGTGCATTTTATCAATGAGTCAATGAGTAGAAAATGTTAAACGGATAAAAGCGAAACGTTAGGAAAAAACTATAGCCTCAACACACTTTCGAAATTTACGCTTTTCATCAAAATATCAAGACTAGCATTCCCACAAATCTGTCCTAAATGGTTATAAGTCAGTTGCAGGCGTGTCATGGGTGCAGCATGGTAAAAGTCGGTAGGGTAAAACTAAGAGAAAGTCTACAAGACTTACGAGGAACGTGCAAGTAGATGTGACTGAGTAGCTCTGGGGAATCAATTATACCATTTACAATCTTATACAAATATGTCAGTTCACGAATTGTTCTCCTGTTGTGTAACGAGTCTAACTTCACGAGTTCACAAATCCTCTCATAACTATAGAAATAATTCGGGTGAAAATAACGATCAAACAAAACACGGGCGAATCTACGTTGAACACTCTCATTTACACCTGAATTTGTCACTCCAATACAGTTCCAGACAACCGAGGCATATTCAATACGACTACGCACCAGTGAAGAAAACAACGTAAAATACAAAGTGGTTTAGAAAACCCGCGTGTCACTCGTGTAATGGCTCCCAGCACTTTAAAGGAAGCATCTCGTAATTGTAGTCACGTGATTGGATTAATTAACTGCAGGATCCATAAAAACGCCTAGATCACGGATGACCTCAACGCGAGCAATATCGGTGAAATCTAATACACAAGGAAAACTCAGAATTTTACGCTTCCTAGAAAAGGACATAACTTTCGTCTTTGACTTCATTTAAGAGTAGGTCATTTGAAAACACCACGCTGAAATAGAATCTATATCACGCTGAAGACATTCACAATCATCAACCGTTTTAACCGCTGTAAACAACTTAATATCATCCTTTGTAACAAAAACCATGTGTTTAATACAGATGCTAGATCATTTACAAAAATTAAAAACAGCAAAGGACCGAGGTTACTACCTTGAGGAACCCAGAAGTAGATAAAAAGGAGCAGATAATCGGCCAGATACTCGCACAAAGTTCAGCTGATGAGATAGGTAACTATCGAGGAGACGACAGTACTTAAGGGACAGACCGTAGCTACAGAGTTTACTCAACAGTAGTCAGTGATTAACTCTATCAAAAGCTTTACTCATATCATGTTAGCTAGACTACATCCGCTTGTCCTCCATAGTGGACAGGTGGTACAATCTGATGTAGGAGGGAACACAGGTTTGTTTCTGTGGAGCGGCCTTCATGAAACCATGTTGCTCAGGAATAATCTTCCGACAAAAATATGCATAAAGGCGGTTGCGCAAAACAATTTCATAAACTTTAGACAAACTACAAAGGAGGGAGACTGGCCTATAGTTGTTAACCATGGATCGATCACCCGATTTATGTAATGGAACAACAGAGCGCTTCCACGTGGTAGGAAATGTTTCAGATGCAAGTGATAAGTTAAATATATGAACCAAAACTGACAAAGGAGTGAAGCATCAACCTTTTACTATGGAGCTGGGAATTCCATCTACTTCCGTAGATAACTTTGGTTTCACTTTTTAATTGCCTCCAAGACTTCAGATTCATTAATTGGAGCAACGATGATTTGGTTTTGTTTGAGGGGAGATGAAGTAAGTTGTTTTGTAGGCTAAAAACTAGAGTGTATACACCACATCTTACCGTTCGGATAAAACGATAAATAAAATATATGAATTAGAAGAAAAATATATAGAAATGATAAAGATACGTTGATGAATGCATACTCCGTTTCGCTCATGAGACCGACCATAACCCAAGCTATACGATCTATCGACCGCCAACCCCACTGTCTCCAAACAAGCCAGCGTTCGCCCACACCGCGTGTGGGCACTGCGCATGCGCAGAAACCGGATTCGCCCGACGCGAAACATCTGCGCATGCGCAGTGCCAACAGCAGCGCCACTGCAGCGGCGTGACGTCAGAGAGCGGACTGCCGACAGCAGCACCACCGTTGCGACGCTCATCTTTGCACGTCTGCTATCACGTCGACAAGATCAATCACGGGCAGTGAAGGCGCCGTGATACTGCGCTTCTCTTTGTGCGTAATTGGTTTAACTGTTGATAGCGGCGCCCACAAGGACACCGACCACCGGGAAAGTATGTTCTTTCGGTGCAAGCTTGATTGGCTCCCTGCTGTAGGACTTGATGAAAGTGAAACAGGTTATATAATCTTCCCAGATTTATTTTCTTTCCCCTTGCAGCTTCTTTATTTTTATTTTATGTCGACGCTTATTTGACCGACAACTTCCGCGGGGCAGATGCAGAAACGGCGGTAGGACGCCGGTCGACTCGTCGCGATTGGTCCAATATGCGTCAGCTTCGGTTAGGAAAACCGCAGACGCAACTGTTGAAACCATGGACTTCCTTTGTCGCCGCTCTTAGCTTCCGCTCTTGGCAAACTGCGGATGACAGACGTTGTTGTATAGCACGGCGGTGTTTGCCGTCGCTCCCCGCAAACCCGTGGCACCTGATCGAGCGTCGCCGCGCACTTCCAAAGACGCACTCGACGGGCGAAGAGAAATGCCTTCGACCTACGGGGGACAAAACACGCCAAATTGCGTCAGTGGGACCACCGAGGGCTGCGTCGATTGCGGCAGACACGCGTGTGTTTTGGCGTCAACACGTGACATATAGGGTCCCGCTTGTAGTGAGAGACGACTGCGGGGTGGGCTGGCGGTGCCTCTGAAACGATGACGCAAGGCTTAAGCGTTGTCTTCCAGGCGGTGTCGACACTACCAGGCATCGCCTCTCGCGCGCGGTGCCGACGGGCCGTCGTCAAATCAATCCTCGCCTCCGCGTGATTCGGTCTGGAAACGGGACAGGTGTGAAGTTTGCCTGCATGCAGCCGGGTGTGGTCGTTTCGGCTGCGCCCTGCGAGGGAACGGGCGGAGGACGAGGGCGTGTGTGAGAACGCAGACGGTGAAAGCGCAGTGCGGACATTTCGGCTTGCGTTTGTGTCTGGAGAAATGGTATCGATTGAAGAGAGTTTGACGCGCTCGGCCGCCGGCCTCAGCCTCGGCAGTAGCGAAACGTGGCCGTTCGCGTCAATACACCGCAAACGAACTAAGGTAGCGGAAGAACGACATTCATGCTTTCGCATTCACAACCCATAAAAAATGCTTAGGTGGCCTCAATTTTTTTTTTTTTACGTGAACTTGGTTGCAGTGTTTTAAAGGGCCCTGCAAGAACTTTTTTACTGTTTTTTACTTTGCACCAAGCCTGAGCGCGCCGAACGCAGTAACTTAATGAAACTTTTCTTTCTCGAATTCTGCTTTATTTTAAAAGTTCTAGGCAAATATAACCAGAACGCCGAGCTCTTTTTGCCTGATTAAGAAAAATAGTGGGTAGAGGGCCTTGTCAAGCTGCATTTCACAGCTTTTTCCTTCGATCTCCGCCATCCATGTAGATGGAAATAAACGAATTATTATTATTATTATTATCTAGAGTAGAGGTCTACCCTCTATCCATTCAATCGAAGCCAATCAAAGCCTGGCGTCGTTCTGACGTCACCCCAAGCAACTCCTGTGTGAGAAGCATGACGACTTGCTCTCCGTATACCTTCCCAGCATTCTCGTTGATGTCTGGGTAATTTAGCGATAAGTCGATTATTTTATGCCGTGTGAATAAGATCCACTAGGTAGCGACACGAAACGAGCAAATGTCCAGTTGCACGAAAGAAGTCTACGATATCGTGGTCTCAAAAGGTGCTCTCGCGGAACCATTTCCCGCACAAGAACAAAAAGAACGGAGCGGGTGCTATACCTCGCGGCTGTAGCCTTCGCTACCTTATGCACGTTTCCACTGTTTACAAAATAACAGTCCGCACGTGCTAAATCACAGTCCAGCCAGCGCTCGCTCGGTGTGCGCGCGTAACACACAAACACGGCAATGAACGCGCGCTCACACGCTTTTATGGAAAGGTGTATAGTCACGACGACAACGGCAAGGTGACTCTTTCAGATGCTCTTCCTCCAATACGTGCGCGCTGCCTTTCATCGTGCTTTGTCTGCGCGTGCAGGCTCGAAGCTCGCGAGGCGCCCAAGCGCTATCGAAGGTCGGATACTCGCCCCTGGAAGCGGCAGAATTGAAAGACCTCCCCGTCGTTCTAGTCCTGTCAGTGGCCACAGCAACGTTCCACGTTTTTGTCTTTCCCACAACCTCGCACACGCGATGGTTTCGACCCAAAAGGCTCACCGCGCGATTCCCAGAAGCGGGTCACCTTCTTTGAGAGCGCGCACACACACACTGTCTCTGTCTTTCTTCTCTTACGACGCTCGCAAACGAACGAGAGGCCTTCATTTACTTATTCACGCGGCACGCGCCTTTCACCGACTCTCCCCAACGGTGTGTCGCTTCGGGCGACGAGTCGGCACGAAGGCACTCCGTGGCGTGCCAGGCAGCCGTCCGCCGGCTCGTCTTTGTCGGCGCCTTTGTTCCCGTCGTCTCCGGAAGTGTGTTAAAGCAAACGAAACGCACACTAACCAACGCGGCCTCCCAACCCTACGCTGCAAATACCTGTCGCAAGCTTGAGGGGCTGAGAGTGAGAAGGGCTCATGTTGCAGGAGTCACGATGCTGAAGGAGGCTTATCGGTGGAGGAGCGGGACGCCAGTTCGAGTGGCAGATAACAGCGCCAACTTCACAAAACAGCCTCGAAAAACTAAAGGCTATGATTATAATGCAATTAAATTCAAAGGTGCAAGCGAGCTGGACAAGATGATGAAAATAATCCATGGAGAAGGGGAACAAGAGCCAGTCACCTAGTTGTGCTTGAAGATTTGTGTTTGTCCTTTGTCCCTCTTGTTCCCCTTCTCCAGAGATTATTTTCATCAAACTAAAGGCGTTCGTCCCTTTATGCCCTCCGTTGAGCTCTCCTGTTGTCCCATCTCCAGCTTATGCTTCTATATACGTTCGCTGGCACTTTGACACCCTGCCGCCCTCACCTCGTCGGTGGCCATAGCGAGCCTATGGGCCATTAGGTCATGACCAAAGCATCGGAGCTGTTCAAACAGGCACACGCCCCATGACCTTCGACAGTATACACGGCACACTGCGAAGATCGCGGGGCGCGCGGAGTCAACGCTGCGGAAGTCATTCGTCCTGCGCGTTTGCTTACAGTGTCCCCCTCCTGTCTGGGTTTGCGAGGAACGCAAATCAAGGCGACGGGGCACTCTGGAGAAGTTCCTTTCGGTGCAGTACGCCCGCGTCATGCCGTGAAAGCGACCGTCGCGTGAAGCGAGAAAAAGAAATCGTTCTGTTTCTTCAGAAGAAAAGAAAAAAGTTTAGAGTTGTTGAGTTTATGGTGCGTGAGAGCATCACGGTGTCTATCGCTTTGATAGCACTATCGCGTGAAGTTGTCCCCTAAATCAAATCTCAGTAAAAACAAAACAGTAAAAAGAAACCCGGCGGAGGGGCGGAGGGAGGCGCGGGAGGGGGAATGCTACTGCAGCCTGTGGTGACTGTTGTTGCAGTGAAAAATGACGTCTTGCGAGATCCTCAGCGTTGATCTATCTCTGCTGTAACGTGCTGTAACCAGCCGAAGTAAAGGCCCGTGCACAGAGTACCGTTTGCTTACGTTGCGTTACAGAGTTTACGTCTGCTTCCGTCAAGAGTCATCGGGGAAATCCGTGCTTCATATGAAGCGTGGCAGCCAATTCAAGGAGTACCATTGCACGCGGCATACGAAGTATGAATGTTCTGGTGACTGAACGTAACGTAAGAAAACATAAGCAAACGCCCATGTCGTGAATGGGCCTTAATGTAGATCCGATCGGGTTAGTTTTGAAACGCAGCCATAAAGGTATCTGAACCTGCAGCGCTAGCTTTTCATCTGCGTGTTGACTAGCCGCTTTTTTTTTAATTACAATCGTTTTACAAGAAATAATTCTTGCAGTAGAAATTCGTTAGAATCGCGGGTAAAAGCCTCCCTTGTTTTCGCCTCTCAGAGGCGCAAAAGCCAGACAAAGGATGGACGTATAGCAAACTGGCTCAGCCGTGAGCTTTGCGCATGTGGTCTTCGGTCATGAATGGCGCAAAACGTTTGACCAACTCATTAAGCGCGGTCCAAACCAAAGCTTCTTTGCGCGTGTAGGTCGGGCGGCTTGCGGATGCTGACGTATTTCGTGACGTCGCGCCGGTTTCTTTGCTTCTTCCGGGAGCGCACAAAAAAGTTGGTCGATCTTAACTTATCCCTGAAAGCGCACGAAGACGCGTTGTGACGTAGTCGGACGCTCCCTCTCCCGGCCAATCGGTGGAGGGCAAGCTGGATTCCGGCCTCCGCGAGTCTTCGCCGTCTGGCCGGCGAGTCTGTCGCAGTTGCGCCGGTTGCGCCGGTGCGCCGTGCCTGCGTGCGCGCGTGCGCGTTCGCCCCAAGCTGGCATCGTCCAAACCAGACCGCACGGTTCTGACTCAGAAAGCGCGCCCGGAAACAGCAAAACGACACGAAATGCGTCACATCCTTTCGCTCACGGCCTACAGCCGCAAAAAGAAGCGTTGGTTTGGACCGCGCTTTATTCTTCTCCTCCTTAGCTTCTATGGTAACTTGACAAATGAAAAGAGCAGGAAAACACAAAGCTGCTATGCGTACAACACTCAACCTGTGGGGGCTGATTATACTATACATTTGTTTTTACCTTTGTTTGAGAGCGCCGCACATGACCACAGAATAGCATGGTGTGAAGAAGACTGTGTAACGTTCTTCTTGCTCCAGCTTCATGTTTCAACCTCAAAATGGTGGGAACATTTTTTTTTCATAGAGTTTGAGCGTCAGAAAGCAGTAAAAACGTGACAAGGCGAGGCAGTCGGGTTTTGATGCCGAATCAGAAAGTCACAGCCTGGTGGCCCTGATAGGTAGCTCTCAAGAAAAAGGTGGAAAAACTTTTAAATGGGGTAAATAACGCTCCTGAAACAGAGGCGAAAACAAGATAATGCCGTGTCCTCCTCTCCCTCAGTTTCTCGGCGCATAGCCCGCGCCTAATGCACTGAAAGTGGTCCCGAAGTAGCGAGAGTTCGAAATGTCGCGGAAAAGTCGTCCCCAGTGCAAACGGGTCCATGCGTCGTCCGCTCGCGTTTCAGGTGAGACTAGAATATTTGACTCCCACTATTTCTTCAGAGTTGACAACGCATCATTTTGTTATGCAAATTTAACAATACCAAATCTGGGGAATGTATACTTTCAAGTCGGGAATTGTACTTCCGTCGGAAAGTACAAAAAGAAAAATACAGTGTTAAGAACAAGTACATACTCTGAGAATATGTGCAAGTAAAGTACAAATTTTCTAACCTTACTTGAAGTAGTCCTTTAACTCTTTCCTGACTTCGGGAAAGCATCAATTTTCCAAGGATCCCGTTCAACTGCTTTTATTTCCCTAACTAATTTGCGTATGGAGCAATATGACGCATCAAAATGTGACCAATTAGTTGTTCTTCCAAAAGAAACAAAGGTCGGTATATTGTGAAAAAATATTTTAAAATTGAATTGTTTGAATATACAAAATTAAACGACAAATATTCACAATTTCAGAATATGCAAAATGTGCCCTACACCCAACCAGAGCTGGCCAAATTACTCATATTTTGTAATTAAATTGCATTACTAATTACTTTGCTGAAAATTGCTGAAATGTAATTAAATTACATTACAAATTACCACAGCCAGAAAGTAATTAATTACCATTACAAATTACCACAGCCAGAAAGTAATTAATTACCATTACAAATTACTTTTAAAAGCAATGACATTACTTTGGCATTACTTTTGTATACTTTTAAATGTAAAGGGGCTATTGATAACTTCCTTTATGGATAACTTTATTTACATTATTTACACAGTTCATGGCACACAGCCAGAACTCTCTGTTGCATCTCAGGAGCAGCTGCGCTTCAAAAATTTTCGTCGGAGAGAGATCCCCTCTTGCAGGACAACGTGTCCCTTGCCATGCTGAACAACCTTTCGGCCGGAGCAGACGAAGGTAGCCTGGTGTTGAACCGCACGAAGAGCTCTTTCATCTTCGGAAGAGCTCTCCTAAACTGAAAGTTCTGTGGTATCGCTGTGCTTCCAACGGTAGAATTTGTCAGCGTCTGGACGATGCGCTTCTGTCCGCTTCGATGCTGAAGAGATCATCGTCTGGATCAGAAATTTCCGTTGCCGGCTCTGGTCTCACGTGTTCCGTTGCCGTTGCCGGCTCTGGTCTTTTTCCCGTTGCCGGCTCTTGTCTTACAAGCCCCTATTTCTCACAGTGGAAGATAACACAGAGAGGGTACGCAGCATGCATCAGAAAAAGTAAGCGGAAACTTTCAAGAGGGGCCAATATGCGTCGAATACAAAACCACAAAACATAGGTAGAGAATTGCGCTGAGCGGGTTTTCACAGTTCAAGAGAGTGGCAGAAAATGTCTAGCTGATAGCGGGCGCGAGTAGCACCAGCCGCATTAGCATCAGCAACATGGCGGCGGCCAAGAGGCGTTTTTGAAAGGTGTAGAGGAAAAATAAAAATAAAAAGAAAAAGCACTCTTGATTGTGGACACAAAAATATGCCTGGTGCGAAAAAGTAATTAGGTAATTTAATTACAATTACCGTCGCTGGAGTAATTCATTACATTACTAAATTACCTGCTACAAAAAGTAATGAATTACATTACTAATTACTAAAAAAGTAATTAAATTACTGTAATTTCATTACAGTAATTACATTACTGCCAGCTCTGCACCCAACGCTGTTAGCTCGAAAGTTAATGTACTCTAACTAATAGTTTCTTTTTTTTTTTTTTTCTTTTTTTTTTTTTGTTTCCGTCGGAGAGTTAGTTTTTTCGTGACACTCGCGCTTTTCAACAAAATAACGCTTATACTGGTTAAAACCCACACCTCACATTTCCAGCAGAATGCTTTCTTTGTGTTCCACCTTGTTTTTTTACATAGCCTCGATTGCAGTTCCTTCATATTTAGCATTTTTGCCCGCCTTGTTGGGAACATAAAACTGTCCACGCCGGCTCAGGACAACGTTCAAAATTATAGTTATGCTTACCGACAAATATCTCTTAAGCGACGCCTATAACGTCATTTAAAGTAGTCCACAGAGCTCTTGAGGTCTAAGAAATATGTCACAATACAGTTGAATTCCGTAAATAATGTCATCTATGTTACGAAGACTGATACAAGCAGTTAGGCATGTTATGAGAAGCGCAACCACCGTTCCCAAGACTATTTTTGACCGCCCACAAGCTTGTGATAAGGTTCAAACCTATACGTTGAAATTGAAACTTGACTTGTTCGGCTATCCACGAGATTGTGGAACGTAATTCTCCGCACTAAATTTAATTCTATGGCGGCGCTTAGAAACTATTCATCACCGGTGATCGATGGCCTACGGGCGCGTTCAGGCAAGAGTTAAGTAACATTTGAGTGGAAAAACCCCGAGACTGAGGTATTGACAGACGACGACAAGAAAGAGAAGGAGGACTTCTCAAACACAGCTAAACCTTTGTTGAGGACAACCTTTGAGACCGTTCTCCTTCTCTTCCTTGTCGTCGTCTGTCAATACCTCAGTCTTGGGTTTTCCACTAAAAAGTGAAGTACAACTTACTTTAAATACATCGTATTCCACTCAGTGTAATTGAGAAGTACTTTAAGTACAATGTGCTTAATGTACTTCCCAATAGTGAGCCGAACACGCTTCATCCACATCCATGCGCTGTGTACCACCACTAGGATCGCTGCAGACGAAAACATACTCCTTTTATGACGTCATTAGGCCGCAATCGAGGAACCACATTGGAAAACGCGGTTCGGAGGCGCGTTCCAGGCTCCACAATAAAGCAGCCCTGGGAAACATTAATCCCACTGATCTCAATGACAATTGCTGGATCGCGTTTGACCAGCACCGCCTATGGACGGGAATGCGGCCACGGTCGGCCATCTTTTTGGTAGAGTTATATCATCTCTAGCCATCATAGTAATATGGCGGACAGCGCAATGGCGGCAGGCTGCCATAAAATAGCCGTAGATCTAGTACACTGTACCGTGGGTGATATTTCGTGCTTGATTGAAGTTGTTCGACGAAGCAGATTCTTGAAACCCGGCGTGAACGGTAGCCTCGTCTTTGAGGACCCGGCGAAAGTTCTACGAAAGCGCAGCACCGGGGAAAGCAGCGCAGCTCGCATCGAAAGCAGACTACGTACCGGCGTCTGCTTTCGATGCTTTTTCGATGCGACTTTCGATGCGTGCTGTGCTGTTTTTCCCCGGTGCTGCGCGATTTCGTGAAACTTTCACCGGGTCCTCAAAGACCGGGCTACCGTTCACGCCGGGTTTTAAAAACATGTTTTGTCAAACAATTTCAATCAATCACGGAATATCACCCACGCTATTTTGATGGCAGCCTGCCACCACAACTGCCAAAACGCCGTCTGCCATGGATGGATGATGGTGGCTGCCAGGTGGCTTCAGCAGCTGTATCTTGGCTAGAGGTGATATAACTCTACCAAAAAGATGGCCGCCAGTGACCGCATTCGCGGAGCGGGCAAACGCGATCCAGCAATTGTCACTGAGATCGGTGATTAATCCTTTCTGACATGCGGCCACTCAGACATGCAGAAGTGCACATCGTCAATCCAAGTAAAACCAGTGCCAAACGAAAAAACAAACACATAAAAGTGTAGCGATGAACCATGAAATCAATAAAAGAAACTGCGGCACTATGAAAGGAAAGCAATAAAAAAATAATTCCACGAGGGCGTGGGAGTCCGACCATTCAAGTCCAAGGTTACGACGTTCCTTCCTACCAGACGTGCTCGCGCCTAGCAGACGACAGCAGCAGCGGCCAGCAACGCATCATTTAAGGGCGAAAAAAAGAGGACAGAAGAAATACGGCAGATTGTAGTAGAGTGTACCGGGGGAAAAAAACCCTTTACGAAGACCACCTGCCGAGCGCGTCCTTACAGACGTTGAATACGAAATAGCAGACGAACATGTATTAGCAGACGAACACGTATTAGCAGACGATCTCCTCGCACGAAAATAGCGGACGAACAAGCAGCAAGCAAGCGGGCGCGTGTATTAGCCGGCGAAGACAAACATGGACGTCGAACGGAGGGGCGGAGATTTCGGAGGCAATTAACCCTATAGCCTTATTGCTTCACAAATTCCTTATCGTTTTTCTTTTTTCTATATATGGTAATGGGGGAAGAGCAGAACGTAGAGAGTGAGTGAGTGAGAGAGAGAGAGGTGGGAAAAACCGGCCGTTATAACACTGCGTGCTCGCGAGGACGTGTTCAAAGGGATCGCCTGCCGCGTTCCAATAGCGTAGAGGGGAGCCCACATTTAAGAGAAGGAGCAACTCAAACCGTGGAAAACGGCAGTTTAATGGCGAACGTTTCCTGCAGCAGATTGGTCGCCAGTGCGCACGCGCTGCGCATAGTCGCACGGCGAGGAAGCAAGATGCGCGGATGCAAGACACTCGCAGACGATCGGCGCTTCCCCCTCCTCCTCGCAGCTCGCGTTGCAAACCGCCCGATCGAGTGGTTGGCAACACTCTCAAATCTGGGCACACTACAATGACGTCCCGATGGCGGTTACTTTGGTATGCCGCTCGGCGCTCGGAACTACACGCATGCTACACGACTCGTAGCATCACCTACGCCCCATTCGCTTTGGAAAAAAAGTGCAATATTACGAGTCTCGTAGGTCGTAAAAAGCAAAACGGAGGCGCGTGAGCCTTTTTTCATCAAAATTAATTTCTAGGCGTGCCTTCTCTTTTTCTTTTTTAACTTTTTTTTTCTCTTTCTGTAAACCGTTTTGCGCGGTTTGTGGTGATGGGCTGACTGCTAAATGTGACGACCACTGCATGATACAAAATATTCCGGCTTTTTTGTAAATTTATTTTCTCTTTTTCCGTTTGAAGGTTTAGTAGCGAGACACGTGTCGTTAGAGCGGAGAGCACGCATACTATTGGAAGTCAATGCTTGACCGTTTTGACTTTGAATCCATAAACCGGCGTCAAACTGCGAATACATCATACAAAAGACAGTCTAAAAACACTATCTGATGCGTGTTTTTTTTTCATTGTAGGATGGTTTTTTACATTGGTCATTCAAGATTGTTGACCTAACACGGTTGATGCACGTCCGCAGTTAATTCTGTCGTCATGTGTGCGGGCTCCGAAACACCGCGTGTCTTTTGTATGACGCGTGAGCAGTTTTGCCCTGCCTTCACGAGTTCGGTGAAAGATTCTTGCGGGGTAATATTGATAGCGAGAGATGCTTGGGACTGCAAATGTCACTGGACCCTAAGAGAATATAACGCGAAGCTCCCCGTATAGTCGCCATTTTCGTTCATGGAACGAGCAGTTTCGAGTTGACCTCTCTCCATCCTCGGTGAGTCTATCTTTAAATTCGCTAATGACGGCTATACGGAGCGCAAGTTCGTCTGCTTTTTGCACAGGGGCTGCGACGATGTCAGAACGCCAAGATCTTATTGGCCGATTAAAAAAAAAAAATAGCGGGCAGACCTGAGGCGTCTAGAGTTGAGGTCTACCCACAATTCTTTCTCTCAAAGCCAATCAGAGCTCAGCGTCGTTTTGACGACACCGCAATTGATGCCAACGTTACTAGATTACCTCAGTTGTGGAACTCCCGCGGAAGGGGGTATCCTTCCTCACTCACTTCAATCCGCCTCCCGTCGTTTGAAGCGCCATCTAGATTGTCATTTCATAACTGCGTATTCTATAGCACAGACCTTGAATGCCTCCTAGACGCTGTCAAGTAACCAATTATATGTTTTATATGCATATTATGTTTCCATATGTGTTTTATGTGTATATTTTATGACAAGTAACAATTATGTGTTTCCGAAAGAATTAACTTTACGTTTTTGTGCGGTTTTTTTTTGCTTTTTTACGATTCCTCCATTTAAGGCAAAGTGGGTGACAAGAGAAGGACGTCGCCAGGAGCTTCATCGTCTTCTGGCAGACGAGCTCAGCTCAGTCGTCGCTGCTATATGGTTGCGCAATGGCCGCCGTCTTTACGGGCGCTCCAAAGAATCCGTTCACGGACGATTATTTTTTTCCAGCGTTTCGCTGCTTTTATTTAAAACGCATTCAACGGGCAGTCGCAACAGTGGAGCGCTTCACTTCCTAGAGGACTCGGAAGTGTCCGTCGAAGCACTGCGGAACACGAACTGGCACGCAAAAGTGTCTGTGAGCTAAAACACCGCTCTTCCCTCAATCGCACTCGCCGAGAAGGTCTTCAGCGTCGCGGCAGATATCTTCACCAGGAAACGTGGGAAGTTAACCCAAGCAGCACGGATTTTGGCCAAGCATTGGCCAATGGTTAACGATGGTCTTTTGGCCAATGTCCAAAGAGTGGCCATTCATCGGCCAATGGTTGGCCAATGGCTGATTGCCAGTGGACAGTAGCCATTGGCCAGAGAAAGGCCAGTCATCGGCCAATGGCTGGCCCCTGTCTGGCCACTGGCCAAAGAACCATTGCGAGCCATTGGCGAATCACTGCCCAAATCTGTTCTGCTTGACTGGCAGAACTTCGACCGACAACTGCTGTGGAAGCTTAACAAGGCGTGAATGACAAAAAAGAAACAAAATGTAACCACTTTGAACATATATATGCATTTTTCATGTCGTAATATAAGGTTAAGAAAGTAACGTGAAAAGTAATAAATCATTTCTGGTAATTTTATTTTCATTACGCTAGTCATGCAGTAATTGATTACTGTAATATCAGTTACATTTTGCAATAAAGTGATCGTACTTGTAGTCGGTTACTTTTTTTGAAGAAACGCGTACAAGACAGCCTAAAGCCCGGTTCACACAGTTGCGTTTGACTGCGTTTGACTGCGTTGCGGCAGCGAGACACCAGGACATCCCTGCCTCTTATATCGCGTGCCAAGGAGATTCCTTGAATTGGATTCCACGCTTCATATGAAGCACAGATGTGCCGGTGACTCGCTTTCGGTTCTCGACGCAACGCAGTCAAACGCAGTCAAACGCAAGTGTCTGAACCGGCCTTTAGACCCAGCGTCTTAGGTGACCGTGTACTCCAGGTGACGTGTAATCAGTTGATCTCATTCTCGCACACCGTCAAATCAAGTATTCAATGAAGGATGCATATGTTCGTTACCCGAACAAACTATGAGGAAAATGTCTACACCGCAAGTTTTCCATATGGTAATTCTTCCTGCGCCCTTTTCGCACACAACCACAATGATTCCCAAATGCTATTTCGGCGAAACAAATATGGATAAATAGAGTAATGAACGCAATGCAGTTAAACTTTTCAATCATGTGTCCTTAGGTGGAGCACTTATCACGCTCGATTTTCAGGAGTTTAGGTTTGTGAAAACTAATTAAAGCCCAAAAATATCCTGGCATTCCTATGCGGAGAGGGAAACAAGAAACATACCGTATGGTTGACACGGCTGACCACAGATGGCACAACATGAAACAAACACTTGAAAGCTTAATTCTTAGAGGTGAGCACCTGAACCACGACCGGCTTTATAGGGGCGACCAGGTCACCCGGAGCAGCTGCGAGCGCGCCGCATTTCCTTTTGCTTATTTAGTATTTTCTCTAAACTCTGTTTCACCTTATGATGTACCACAGGAAAGGCTACAAGCGCAAGCTCCTTGCTCTGGGGCACATCTCGGCGGCATCTGAGCTCTCGTGACTTAAGAGCAGCTGCCAACGCTATGAGCTCGCGCTTCTAGCCTTCGCTGCGGTACAACATAAGGTGAAACGAAGTATAGTTCGCCGAACCGCCACCGCGTTTACTGGCGCTGTGGCTATAACCACTAGCAGACGCTTTCGCGTGTGTATCTATGTGTGTCCGCCCCCCGACCGGCGACGTTTTGACGATAATTGGCTGTATTTTGAGGACTTTTCTCGTCGTTATTGCGATTGTACGTTCGGTAAAGAGCTACAAGCTGATTTGGATCGCATTCTTCTTTGGTCAAGAGATAACAAACTTCCCTAAACTTAAACCAAATGCGCTACCATGCACATCACTGCTCCGCGCCAACCTTCGACCCCTCCAACACGTTTCGTGAACCGAGTGGAGATCCCAAAACAACGCATATCCACCTCCTAGGTGTCCTCCTCGACCAGCATTTCGATTTCCATCGCTACGTCCAAAACGTCGTCTCCGGGAAAGGTGACTCCTTGGCTTCGTCATTCGGTCCACAAGAAGAGCCAGTCGCGATGTACCCAGATTGCTGTTCACAGCACTGGTGTTGCCCATCCTGGAGTTTGCTGCTCGGTACGGGATTCGGCAACCAGGCAACTTATTGCCTCCCTCGAGTCGGTGCAACGTCGCGCTTCCTACCTTATTATGGCGCCAACTTGGCCCCTGAACACCATCCTATCGAGCACTGCACCACCTCTGCTCAGTCGGCAGGGACCCGCTTCCATATTAAGTAGCGACAACGCGGCTCCTAGCCACTTTTCTGCTACTGGACTCCTCGCTTCCTTTTTCCTCTTCCCTGCGGCGTACTCGCACTGATGGACTAGTAGCCCATTTCAACCCGGGCGCTTCGTCACTAGAACTCCTTCGCACCCCGTGCAATGCAACTTCGGAGGTCCCCCCCCCCCCCCCGCCAGTCAACAGTTCACCACCAATCGACAGTGTCTCACTTCGACCATTCACCAAGAGCGTCACGGCCCACCTGTGGAGCATCTAACTCGATATTTGATTCCGATCACGGGAGTGGGCTCCAGCAGGCGGACTGGATGCACCATCCTGTACACTCGCACACCCTATAGATGCTTAGCTCACAATACTAACTATTCTGCTCGAGCAAACTATGATATAGTGACTCATTTTACTATATTCTATACACACTATGTGCTAGCATTAGCGCATGCCTATTAAATGCGACAGAAATCATCCGAAACCAACGTTATTTCAACACGCTCCCATTGCCTTCCATAGCGGCCGCCGCGCTTTAGGTGTTGAGCTAGGGCGGCGCCAAGCGGAACACTCGGTCCCTCCAAGCCGTTCACGTGATATTTCTTGGCCCGCGCGCTCCCATAGGGACACGCGGAGTGAGCAGGTCGCCCCTATAAAGCCGGTCGTGACCTGAACTCAGATCCTGAAGATCCGAGCGTGTGGGGTGTTATCTGTGATTAGCAGCGTCGACCAGAAAGTTAGTCTCCGTTTTCCCTCCCTGTACCCAGAATTTTTTTTAAGCTTTGAATGTGTTTTTGGAGTTCTTTACTCTTGAAATTAGGATATGATCAACGCGCCACCTAAGGAAACCTTTGTGAACAGTTTCATTGCCCTCCGTTCACTGGCTTATTCATACGAATTTATTTTACTCCAAAATAGCGCTCGGAGGCGGCCTGTACATATAGAAGCCTTCGTGGCCCCAAAGTTGTCTGTTACGAGGATTAGATCGCCGCTTCGATAGCAGACGACGCCACGGGGCAGGTACGGAAGAAGTCGTCGCAGTCCTCGTGGCGCCAATCGGGGCTGTATACGACGCATTTGCGGCTTCCCTGAGATAAAACGCGAACGTAAGGACTTTCTCCACCCCATGCAAGCTTCGAACGGCCACTATCTGTATCGTCTGCTATCGCGGCCTTTTGGCTTCCCCTACCGTCACCCGGAATATCAGCGGCTCTGCACCGTCGCGCATTGCTGCAACACGCCGTACCTGCACCAACACCTCCTAAACAACAACTCAACTCTTCGACTCGCCCCCGCACCCGTTTACGGCGCTTCGCGGCGACAGTTAGCGGCGGCTCAATGAAAAAATGTTAACACACCTGGCCCACCCGCGTATACGCCGCTTCGCGGCGGCCGAATTCGCTAAAAGCAGGCTCATCGCCATGTTTTCGAAACTGCATGAGCTTTCTCTATGAAGCGTTTCGATAAACTGGAATGGACCTTTTCCGAGAAGCGTTCTGCGCACGCGCGAGCGCCCGATGCCAAGCGGCGGAAGTTGAAACCAAAAATCGAGGAAATTCGGAAGGAGGCTGTAGATCAGCGAGTAGCAAACGTAATTGCAGCATACATATAATTGTGTTACGCAAAAAAAGAAAGCGGACGGAAAGAATAACACGACGTTTAAGTGGACGCCATGGATGCCCCACTTGGACGGCGCGTTGGGCACGCCCCGCTGCTCAGAGAACGAAGAAACTGGTAGCGTAGCTCCCATTATCGATTGGTAGCGCAGGTAGGTCCCTTCCTCGATTTTTAGTTCGTGCAGCCACCGCCTGGTGCCGTCGGTATGTGAAAAAGGTCCATTGAAAAAACTGCGTTCACCAAACCGAGCTTCTCTAAACCGCATTGCCTCCGGACGTGTGAAGTCGGCGTCCCAGCGTCCCATGGTACACGTCCCACGAGTGTAAACTACAGCGTCTGACAGCGTCTCTCGGCGTCCGTCCACGGGCGCTAATGGGGGCGTCTGAGAGGGCACAACGCGACGCACAACGAAAACGCGACTTGAAGCTTCCGGTTTTGCTCAGAAGTGAGGAGCGCTGCTCAAAACTTGAGAACTCCATGTTCACGCTTCTGGATCCGCGATCGGTTCCTTAACCGGAGTCACACTGCTTACACATCGCACGAAAAACAGTCTGCAAACATCAGTCACCGCGATACCCGCGGTTCGAATGCCGCTCGTTGCCTTGCGGGCATTCGAAGCACGGATCTCGCGTTCACTTGCATTCCAATCTGTTTGCAGACTGTCTTTCGTATGATGTATAAGCACTATGACCCCGGCTTTAGCGTTATCGTCGGCAGCGATTGCGTTGGATTCGTAGCCAACGGACAAAGACAGGACGCTATACAAGCTTTCCCAACCAATCCAGCGTTGTGAATGCATTACGTGAGAATGCGCCTCGCGCGTCGACGTTCCTTTTCGACAGACACGGGACGCCCACACGGCATGAGATTGTGGTCTATTGGCGACGTGCGCGATCGAAAGCGTCACAGTGGTCGGCCTTCCAGGATTGGCCGAATGCTGACTATGACGTCAGCAAAGGTTTTCTCATCGACAGAAATAAGAGGAATTTAAGTACTTTAATTTTGACGGTGTTAGCAGTATTGCTTTGAGAGCGCAATGATTTCGAGCTTCCACCATGCTAATTACAGACACCGTGGAACTTTTTGCTCGCAAGGTAATGACGTCACGAGAGGGAACCGTAGGAGGGCGCCACCAAAACATCTTGCCTCTAATACTGTATACATGTTATGCTGTAAACTTGCATTCCTGGAAGGCTTAACCACGCAGTCGCGTGCAGGAGATGTATAGAAACGAAACCCAGACGACAGACAGGCAATGAATGAGTAGCTTGTCGTTTCCTTGTTTTCGAGACACAACCACTGCTTTAGCTGTACGCGGACAAGAGGAAAATACTTAACGCCCACATCTCGTTTCGTCTCTGGGCAGCGTTGCATCCCCTGCGCACTAAGGAAAGAAAATCGTTACGTGAAGTTTCCAGGTTTTTTGTTCTTTTCCAGCTTCGGCGCGCGTGAGTCGGTAGCGACAGCGGAAACACTGGATTTTCGTCTCGAAACTACTTGGGGATATAGATAACAAAATGCCTTACACGATACAAACAAATACTTTGATGTTTTTGATGTTGATACTTGCTGCAGTATATTGCCTTCCTTATGAATGCATGTAGCGGCGTTTCTGGGAATCTCGGGTCAAAGACGTAAGCAGGGCTGATCCTACACCATCAAGCATCCTAAGCAAACTCCGGCGACGGCGCCTCCCCACCCCACCTTTTTAGAGCGCGGCGGCGCCCCCTTTTGACGGCGCCCCGGGCGACCGCCCAGGTAGCCCACCCCTAGAACCGGCCCTGGATCTTAATGCCCGTTCACGTACTCTTGCGACCGAGTACGACCGAGAGAGACCAGACCGGTTTTTAAGCCTCTTGCGATCTCTTAGGACCTGCTCCGCTGCACCGCATCCGGTCCTAAGAAGTCTCAAAAGCTTAAAAACCGGTCTGGTCTCTCTCGTTCTTACTCGGTCGCAAGAGTGTGAACGGTGCTTAAAGGGTAACTGCAAAGAAAAAAAAGTGTTTTTTTAAACAGCCTAATTGGGACAAGCATGTCACAAAACAAATCTTCCGCGAAAAAAACAATTTTTTTCAAGCAATATTTACGCCACAGGACGCTATTTAGTCGGTGTCCGAACTACTCCGCATTTGAAACTCCCGCTCTTTCGACGCCCGTGGAGTGGCTGGTATACGTCACTCCGTGACGTATAGCAGCTACTCTGTGACGTATAATAGCAACTTTGTGGCGCGCGATTCAAAACGGACTAAATAGCCGCAAACTAAAATCATTCTCGCGGAATAAATATTGCTGTAAAAAATTTTGTTTTTGGCGGAAAAATTGTTTTGTGACATGCTTGTCCTAATTAGGCTTTTTTTCTTTGCAGTTACCCTTTAAGGGCTTCTTCCTTGGCCGGCCCTCACTCCAGCATGGCGATCACCCGTACTACACGGTCTGACAACGTCGGATCTTACAACGCCGTAGGCATTCTTATACTTGTTTTGATTATCTGAATCCCGTTCCTCGAAACTTCTACGAGTGTGCCTAATAGTAGACGCAACAAGAAATTCACGAAACGAGTCAACATGATCCACTGTGAAGAGGGACTAAAGCAGTCACTGTGATCTAACAGTGGCATCGTCTCCTGTCTCGAAGCCCGTGTGGGGAAGTTATCCAAATCTGCAAAGTCCCCCACTCAT
The DNA here is from genome assembly GCA_037355805.1 of Ixodes ricinus. Classification (NCBI taxonomy): domain Eukaryota; kingdom Metazoa; phylum Arthropoda; class Arachnida; order Ixodida; family Ixodidae; genus Ixodes; species Ixodes ricinus. The sequence goes on along the minus strand of JAZHYW010006190.1, from coordinate 29,860 downwards.
AAGGGGCTATCCAAGATGCCCCCCCCCCCCGGGGGGGGGGGGCATCTTGGATAGCTTTTTATGAGTGAGTGAATGTTAAAACGCATTCGCGCAACAATCGACACGCTCAACTGACTTCCTGCTGGTAGCATTACCACCAAGAAATCCCGCAATAGATAAATAAATAAACAGAGGTCATGTGCTCCTAAAATAATAACATCGCGCGGGACCCGCCCAGGTAGATATTAAAAAGTGATGATGATAATAATAATAATAATAATAATTGGCAACGACCTTCCCCTTCCAAGTCCTTTAATGCATGAAATGCATTATAGGTAGGGTTCGGAGTTTTTGGTTTAAACCGATAAAAACCGATAAAAGTACGCCGAATCTATTTTCGGAAATTCGGTTAAACCAAAAATGGTCAGTTTGTGGGTTCGGCGTTTTCGGTTTAAACCGATAAAAACCGATAAAAATATGACTAATCCGTTTTCTAAAATTCATTTTTAACCAAAAAAGGTCAGTTTTTCAGGGCCGCGTCGAGTTGGGTGGGGGAGGGAAGGGGGGGGAGAGAGAGAGGGCTTTGCGAGGTTCGACATTGTGTGACGTCTTCGTGATTGCCCTCTTCGAAGATTCAACATGCAACAAAAGAGGTCTTGGATTGGCCTTCGCGGGACATCTGTGTCCTTTCTGTGATCGGGCTTAGTGTGTCAAGTTCCCGGTCCTAAAATAAAAGCTCGGTTGTGGGCTAGTATAAGGATTTTCGCTTCATGCACTTCAGAGGACATCGATTAAATCCGTTATTATCTTTCTTAACACCCCCTCTCAAACTTCCCTGTAAATAAAAACATGAATTCAATAGAATATTTTTTTTTCCCATTCCGCTGGTTTTTGTACGGTCAACACCGCAGACGGTCACGTCGTCAGAATGGGAAGGGAAAAGAACCACGCTGAAGAGTATGCCAGCGAATTCCGCGATTTCGAGGTGTGTCCTGAGGGAAGTTGTAGCGAAGACCACGTATGTATGTGTGTCGTTATTCTTTGAATGATCACAAATATTACAGCTACAAGGATCATCTGATCCGGAGTCCGATGGTGTTTCTTTCATATTCACCGAAAAAAACAGGTAAACTTTTTTGGGAATAAATATACACCGAAAAAAACAGAAAATGAAATTTTAAAATAAACACCGAAAAAAGTACGCCGAATTTTGAAAAAATAAAAACCGAAACCGCGGAACCCTAATTATAAGGAATTGGTGAGTCACGTGACGTATATTTTCTTGCTAAATTTAGCGGGGAAACTGGATTGGTGTCTATGTCAAGAGACGTGAATTTTCACGCTAAATTTAGCGGGAAACTGAAGTGGATTATTGGTCACGTGACGTCAATTTTTCCGCTATATGTAGCGGGAAACTGAAATTGGGTATAGGTCACATGACGTCAATTTTTCCGCTATATTTAGCGGGAAACTGAAGTGCTCTGCAAGTCCCGTGACGTCAGGTCGTGTGACCTCAATGTTCCCACTAATGTTAGCTGAGGAACTGAATTCGTGTACAGTTCTCGTAATATAAATTTCTCCGCTAAATTTAGCGGGAAATGCACGGACGGAAAAATATTATGGATTGGGGGGTAGCGTTAAAAAGCATTTCATGCTTTAATAATATCAATAATAATAATAAGAAGAATGACAATAATGACGAAATGCGCGGGGTCCGAGTTGCGACTAGCGAGCACTTGCTAAACGCGGGCGCCTTTGCGGCCCTTCTTGAGGACGTTGCGCGTACGTTACATATCCGCATACCAACGTCACTCATGAGCCCAAACGCGCGCACGCGTGCATACAACAGCACTCCCTTACAAGGCGCGCACATGGCGTCACCGTCCCGGCACGACGCTCCGGCGAGGAGTCACTCGCCGAACGTTGGTCCGAAAATAAATCCCACTCAATCGAACGGAAGAGAGCAAGCAGTAAAGGCCGGCTCCGCCACGCAAAGAGCCCATTCCACTGAGAGGCACTTGTTGTAACGTAGCCGTGACGTCACGATTGCCTTTCACATTCCTTTCCTTCTCTCTCTCTCTCTCCCGGCTGTCTGTCTCTGAGAGGATCCCTTGTTATTGTTATCTATGCAGAGGCGCAAAGTGTTTGGCGACTGATTCAGCGGCCGAGCAAGCGAACTTACTCACTCAATAAAAGCGCAGCGGAAGCAGTGTTCTTTTTTTATATACTGTAATATTCGAGTGAGGTGAAGCGTCTGGGCATGCGCAGTGCAGACAACAGCGCCACCATCGCAGTGGTGTGGCATCAGAGGGTTGAGTGGTACTGGTCTAGCAACGTGAGCGACCAAAAGCGTCGCTGTGGTCGCCAATTCGCGATCATCCAAACGATAGCTTCCTGTACACAGATAATGTCTGCCCATTCGGCAGTTCACTTCGAGGCAAATTCTGCCAATCACGGCGAGGTGAATCCCGGTAGTGACGTCACGAACGGAAACCGTGAGGGGGCGACCACCGAAAACATCTCGGCGCTACCTGCGACTCCGTGCCTCTTCCACATAGTGTTGTTCTATTTAGCTGCAGTTTTGTTTTTTTTTTCCTTTTTTTCTTCACTTTTGTTCAAGCTCGTGCCAAGTGTTACGTGACACATCCACTCTCCCTCCCCCCCCCCCCCCCCCCGGTTACCCACCGACGCGCAGTCAAGTTCACCCCTCGCTTTCGTGTTCTTTTTTTTTGTTTTGTTTTCGTTTTTGTTTTGAACAATCGTTACGGGCGAAGGGGCACGAGCGCCAAAATAACCCCGAGTTATATCAAATGAAAACAAAAATCCCACGCGCGACATGAAGAAATAAATCGTTGTCGTCGGCGGGACGAGACACGTGTGTTGTTGTGAAGTCCCCATGACCCGGTCTCTCGAAGGTGCCACCGGGAGGAACTCCGGGGGGAGGTTCAATCGCGGGACCGTGGGTATTTATATAGTGCGGCGCACATTCCTGCCTACGTGCAAAAAAAATGTGCCTACGAGTTTACTTTCTTCGCGCAGAGAAGACCAATCACGGCTATTTATCACGCTCGTGCAGCGAACGACGGAGCACCAATGTGAGGTACGGCTCATGTACGTGACGCGATCTGCACGCGGGGCAGGCTTCCCACGCACACGCCTAAACGCGCGCGTTTGTGCGCTGTTGGCAGACTTGTACGGCATACGTAGGTAAATTACTTCCAAAATGTAATTTAATTACATTTACAATTACTTCGCTTCAAAAGTACTTTAACTATAATCACAATTACTTACTACATGAAAAGTAATTAATTACAATTACAAATTACCTCAAAAGTAATTAAATTAGAGTAATTCAATTACTGTAATTGAATTACTAAACAAGTATGTTGTAAGGTACTCGTTACAAGTAATCAAATGATTCGTAATCGATTACTTTTTGGAGTAATTGAGCAATCATTTGAATACACGTATTAGGAAGTCATTACTAGAGCAGATCGGATTATTTTTTGGAAGTACTAAACTTTACTAATGTAACCGTTGGTATTTTACCAAGGCTTCCTCGATAATAGCGCCTCTATTGGTTGTTACAAAGGATGGCTTACCGAAATTGCTGGATTAAGAGGATAAGTAGGTTATAGTTGTGGTGATTCAAATCCAATAATGAACAGTACAAAAAAACCCGTTTTCAAACCGGCAGAAAAAAAGGAAAAAATAATCTGTCGTATTGAGAATTTCAAGTAATCAAAAAAGCAGCAGTTACTTTTTTTTTTTAAGTAATGAACAATTAGTCATTTTCTTTACTCGAGTAGCGATGTAATATAATTGAATACTTTTTTAGCCATGAGTAATTGTAATTGTAATCAATTCCTTTTTTTTAGTAACGTACGCGAGACGACAGGTGCGTCGTGGTCATGCGCGCGTGAACGTGCATGCGTTCCAGTATGCCTGTGTTTGTACGTGCAGTTCTTTTTTCTTCTTTTTACTCGTTAATTTTCTGGCGTACTCTCGTGGCTTCTTTTGAGGCTTGTACGTCCTCCGCAGAACCCGGTGAGCTTACGCCGATATATATATGTCGCGATTGCAAATGTACCGTTTCAGCAGCAAACATTATTGCTGTGCTCCGCTTAGAGTCACCGACAACTTAAGAAAGCGCAGAGTATGGCGGATGAATGTAGCGCACACTTTTTGTTGTTTTTGTGTTCGTGACGTCGTTACTTCGAGCGTTGGCTGGTTAGTGCGATAATGAGAATGTCCTACGGAATGCCGCCCCTTCTACGCCTTTTATAAAGTTTCGCGGTGAGCCCAACGCAGCAAGGACAGCTTAAAGGGAAAATAAAGCCTGGTTCTGTGATTTCAGGATTTGGCCTAAAAAAATAGCAAATATCAAGATTTTGTTTCTTCTCCACTTTCGATGCACGCGATGCTTTGAGAAAATTATTTTCAAAAGACTTACCGCTGAAGCCCCACCTTCTTTCCGGAGCCGGACGACAGTTCACCCAGAGTTTTCAGAATCTCGTTCTCGAGTCTACCTTCAGCGCCTATCACAGCCTCATGCACTTGCGCTCTTGCAAGGTCAGCAAAATATAGTCATGACTGGTATAGTACGGGAGAATATAGGTATATATAGCATACAAATTGATATGTGTATATATATATATATATAGATACTATGTCTGCCTCAACGGGCAACGAGTATCCCAGCTGTATATGTGAAATTTATCCAGTGCAGTACAACTGCTAGCCTGGGGGTCTTTAACGTGCATCACGCAGTAGTGATACATGACCGCACGCCGTTACGATGCTCATCCAGATCGAAACGGGCAGGGGTGGGGATTGAACCTAGGCACTCGGTATATGCTCGGCAAGCATACTTCGGCGATTGCCTGCGCTGCCGACACGATGCCGAGACGTCGCCCCTCTGGCTGTCGCGAAAGATCCTTTTGCGGACGACGACTGGTCGGGGACTTCACAGCTTTTAAAAAGAAATTAAGCATCTTCTGGATGACAACGAACGATATATTCAGTATTCACGTGATTTGGCCTCAAAATATCACTACTATCAATTCTCTTTATTTTTTATATTTTATTTTTAATTTGTGCACGGAGGCTGCAGATAGTTTTAGCTTCATTTTTAAAATATTTCCATGACTGGACAACTCTAATCGCCCGATTAATGCGCATGCAAGGTCATCGGTAACAAAACATAAAGCATTGTCGGTCATTTTTATTTTTGTTACCGCTCTATATTTACCCTTCAAAAAACGTAGAAGATTTTTTTTTTTACGTCCGGTCGTTTTTATTTATTTTAGGTTTGCGGAAGCAGGGTAAGAGGGAGGGGGGGGAGATAATCTATATTAAGAAGGCGCGGTTACGTAAATAGCAAGAACGGCGACGAAAGAAAAGCGACGTGTGTAAACAACGGCCAAAACACAAAGAGGCGACCCACTAAGCGGCGGAGTTGTTTCCCCGGCAGTGTCGAGGGCGGAGGAAGGAGTGTGCCTTTCCCTCGGCGCTTGTCCCACTCGCACGGCTGATGACGCGAGTGGTCCTATTCCTCGCCCTGTCACCCCGACGGGCCTGACCTTCGGACGGGTTCCAGGGCTGCGGCGGTTCTTGCGCAATCCCTACGGATAACTGGCGGCTTCCGGCGATGGTTCAACAACGAATCCAGCGCCAACTCTTTGATTTTCTATTTCGAGCTCGCAGCACCTTAAAGGGACCATGAAATGACCTTTTTACTTTTGCCAGATAACTTTTACATTAAACCTTCAACGTTCACTGAATGCCGAACAGGCATCCGTTTTCGTCTCGGTTCATTAACTTCTACACAATAAAATAATGAAATATCGACTTTTTCTTTCTCTCCCACTGACCGCAAAACGAGTTACGGCGTAATTTTGACGGTCGTGACGTACGCTAGGACAGGAACCGGAAGTTCTCTCGGCTGTAAAATGGGAGCGTCAGCGGCGGCGAGTTGGGGGTGCGCCGGTAGGTTTTACTGCGCTGAAGGCGCTGATGTCACCGACGTATTTTCTGAATCGGCGCCCCTCATCGCCGCGATTGCCATGGACACATCGCAGCTGAGCGAAATTCAATGAGATATTTTTCGCTACAGCGACAGCATGGGACTAGTCCCATACGCCGGTATGCCTGTTAGGCAAGTGCGGCGAGTCTTCCGGGGACCTATGTTGGACTTTCGAGAAACTAGAAACAGAAGTGACGTAGGGGTAGGAGGAACGTAACCAAGCAACGGCGCGCACCGCGAAACCGCCCTCTTTGACGCCGTGACGACATAGCAAGATTGGCGTCTGTCACTCACTTGAGAGGTGTCAAGAGCCAACCACTGAAGAGCGGAAGTAGCTACGCTGTCCCCCTGCCGTACCTACGCTTTCCCGGCCGTACCTATCTGGAACCTAGTCCCTACGCAAGCGTCCGTTTCTCTGACAACCGGAGGAGCATTTCTGCTTTTAGTGAAGCGATGGCAGCCAATCCCTCGCGGCGGCGACCTTCACATCTGCTCTATTTTAAAGAAACTTGTCAAACTAAAAAAACACACTTGTTCTATTGAAATAAACAACTGATTTTGTAGCGGTTCCAAAAAATATTAGATGGCGTAAACTCCCATAAAAGGTTAGAACAACATGCGGGACGCGGATGAGCGCCTAGTTCAAATCACTGTCGCTGATGGCGGCTCAAGAAACGGGAGGATGTGGCCTCTTTGGTACGCGGCGCAACTGAGCTGAGCCCGTTCCAGAGACGACAAAGTTCGTCTCTGGAACGAGCTAACCTCCCGGCTCAACTTCCTCGGGCCCCAGAGGAAGGAGCCGGAAGGTTGGAAACGCTACTGGGCCGTGCGGGTGTCGAAGGCGCGGGCGCGGGCTGCGGAGCTGGCGAAACAGGCGAGGTAATTTGCGTATAGTCTACTCATAGTGTGGATCAAGCTATTGAATTACTTCCTTTACTCGCAGGCAAACAGGGGCGAAGGCATTGGCGTCAGGAGGGTCAGCGGCACCCGGGGCGGTAGCCCGCCGCGACCATCGTGACTGTGCCTTCTGCGTTTGTATATTGGAGTCACTATAACCAGTGAAGCAAGTTAGTATTATGCTCTTGGCAACAGGTATGACAGATATATGCTAAAACTAGCCATTCCTCATGTTTGCAGGACAGCAGTATGTAGTGTGTGCTTTTTCATCAAAGGTGCCATCGGAATTTTATACTTGTAGTTTTCTTTAATTGAAACCAAGAGGTCTGCACTTTAGCCACAACTTGCCATCCGCCTGAAACTGGCCTCCGGGTTTGCCATTTTTCTTATATCGCAATAAAGTGAAGATTTGGGCCAGTTGGTTTATTTAAAAAAAAAAAAAAACTAAAAGCGCTGAAAAGAACACAGGGACGCAGACGAAGGGAAACAGGACAAGGCGCACTCTCAACTGAAGTTGACTTTTCCATAAACTTCAGTTGAGAGTGCGTCTTGTCCTGTTTCCTTCGTCTGTGTCCCTGTTTTGTTTGTTTGTTTGTTTTCTTATATCATTGTTGATCTCAACATGCCTCTACTATGGAATCTGTCATGCTTCCATGTGTGACAAAACACAAACGAAATGGCAGTGAGCTGAATTAAGTGAAATGTGAAATAATGTCTGTGATATATCCTGGATAATGACAAAGAATTTATATGGTGTTTAGTAGTCCATGCTATATTTCACTTTAAAGAAAGTATTGCAACTTGTGTTTTCAAACATGTTTATTTTTCACGTTACGGCATATTTATAAAAAAAGAAAGCACTTTCAAAGATAAACTGCTTGTTGTCTTCTTTATACATTCAAACTGACACAAATCCAATATGCGTTTTTTGAGTAATAGACCTGTCACATGGCTCTGTGGTAGATTGTAAAATGAAGCAGGGCAATGGAAGTGTAGAGAAAATGAATTGATGTCCAAACCCGATACAAACAATATATTGCAGTCAAAAAGGGAAAATGGGTCTCACCATTAGCCTCATTGATTTCTCAGTTTCCTGCAAGGGCGAGCCAGATGCCTTGTTGGCTAGCTACATAACCCTACAAACCTTCTGTTATTGTCTCACACCTTTTATGCGCCCTGCTTGCAAATTAAAAAAAGGCTCTATCAACATCACCGTGATGCACCGAGTAGCTTTTCGGAGGCAGTACTACATGTCCGTAAAGGTAGCACGGTGGTTGTGCGACGAACTGTGCAAGGCGTTGGAGTTGACACTGTGGAGCTTATGGACGGCCATGACTGTGGAGCAACGAGTGAAGTACATGCTGCCACGAGGAGGGCTTCTCTGCTGGCGAGGGCGTCAGTCGAGGTGAGGACGACGAGGGGTTCGCTGTCGCCGGTGGCGTCCCTGGTGTGCGGGAGTGCCACCGTGGCGAGGACGATGAGGGGCTCCCTGTCGCCGACGGTGTCCCTGATCGGCGGGACCTTCATTGTGGCGACGGACTCCTTGGCGCTGGTGGTGTCCCTGGTGGGCGGGACTGCCACCGTGGCTTGCGTGGGGCTCCGAGGAGGCACGGCTGTGGCGGGTTCGGAACTGGGCAACAAGGCGCTGCCTCAGAGCCCTCCCCCTGTCCGAGAGGCTGACCCGAGGGTGGGCAGGAGCCAGCCTCTCGTCATCTGCCACTGACCCCTCCGAGCTCGACTCAGAACCGTCCGAGCTCGGCCCAGACTCCAACCCTGGCTCGTCAGGGTCAGAGTCTGGCTCCGGTTTTGGCTCCCTCGATGAAAGGCAGATATTGTGGAGCACTGCGCACGCCGATATAATGACGGTGGCTGTTGTTGAGTGATAATACAGAGTCCGGTGCCTTTGCAGACAAAGGAATCTGCTTTTCAACAGCCCAATGCAGCGCTCCACAACGGACCTCATCGAAGAATGTGCCTTATTAAACCGGCCGCAAGCGGTGGAGGTCGCGTGGAATCCAGGGACAGGGGTGATGAGCCAAGGCTCCAAGGGATAGCCGCTGTCACCTGCACAGTCAGAGAAGGAAATGTATGATATTAATGCTGTACTCTTTAAAAGAATACTTCAACGAAATTTGAAATATACTTGTCGTGTTCAGAAATAGGTTGAATATAATCCACAATACCCGTAAATGACAATCACGCATTTGTATTTTGAGCCTGATGGCTGCATTTTTCGTTATAAACAGCCCACACTGGCAAGCGCTCGGAGAGCAGCCAGCAGAGAGCACGTCACATCCGGTGGAATTGTGCTGTAGTTTATCTCGGGATGAGCAAAGCTGCGGCGAGGCAGACGACGTCAGGATGCCCTAGCTGTTCCAGCAACCAAAGCGGTCGAAGCACGTCAGCGATCGGGCCACCGCAACTAACCCCAAAGATACTTTTGTGTGAATTTTGAGTGACGGGTTAATCTTCTATAATCTTGGGACACACAAAAGAGAGTCCCGTTGAGTGTGGAGTTCCTCCCTCCCCTTTTCTCTTCTGCTGGCCGTAGAGCTGTCGGGATGACGTCAGGTTCAAAGCATGTATAGTTCTAGGCAAGACAGTTATCGTCACTACCTGTCAAGGTTCCTCGACGGGCATTACAAACGGCTTTAGCGACATCTAGAAAATGCTCTTTGCTATTCGCCTAATTTTTTTAAATGCCTTTTTGTGTCTTTTTTAACAAGATATTGATGTGTCCGATGTGATACTGCTGTTTTGAACACGTATAGACCAAAATATAAGCACCGAAATTTCGTTGTAGTATCTTTTTAAAATTGTTGACAACTAAGCAGCTAAAGCTGCTGTTTGCAACCTTTCCCCCTGTAGTTGACAGCTGCGTCGGAGTGTTTCCAAGGAGACGTGTCACAGGTACGGCCAGAGCACATGCCAGTTATTCATGTTCGGAACAGTATGTGTGATATTGTAGCTTATAAGTGGTGCAGAGCCATCATGTGCAGAACCAACAAATGGAGTATGCTTACCGAGCAGGAGCCTGCCGTCGTCTATCAGCCGGCCTTGCTCGAAGTTGCTCTGGAGCCACGAGTAGCGCCACGTGAAGGAGTCGTGCACCGACCCAGGATACCGTGGGTCGATGCTCATGACCCGGCAGTCGGCGTCGCACACCTGCAATAGTGAGACATATGACAACATTAATTCAACTGAATCCACAAATAGTTGATTGCACTCGGTCCTGCCAAACACTATTTACATGCTGACCAACACACCACCATAAATTATGTGGTTTACAAACTTAAAATATTAAAACAGCGCAAAAAAACGACGGACTGGATGAAGGACACAAACAGAGTGCTGTCTGTGTTACAAAGATTAAAATTATATGATAAATAGCCACTTCCTTTGATACACGTAATAGTTTAGGGAAATTTGTTTTTTCTTCAAAGGAGAGTTTACACTTTATCATGCAGGTAAGGAACTAATGCTTAAAAGCTTAACACGACATGAAAACAAACAGAGATCGAAAGCAGCTAACAAACCCTTCCTCCCTTCGTCGAACAAGCGCTTGTGCGTAGGATGAACGAGTACTAACAAGCCATAACTCTCATTTATAAAATGGCATATCCACACCGTATTAGCGTTACGCTCTTTTTCAAACACATTCAGAACGGGCATTGACCTATAGCTAAAAGCGCGAGCTACCTGCTTTGGATAAAGCCCCGACGGCTGCACGAGCGCTCGTGCAGCGAGTGCTCCAGTCAAGCCGTTCGCGCTTGCACAGTCTTCTCAGTTAATTCATGCTAGACGTAGTATATATGCGATCGTACTTACCACCATCACGTTGAGAGCGTAGTATTGTTTGCGGTACCAATACGCCGCCTTCGTGACGGTGGGGTCGTTCTGTGACGGGTCGACGATGGCGATCGTCGTCCCGTCGACGCAACCGATGACGCCGGGTATCCTGCCGAGCCGTTGAAAGCCCCTGTCGACGTCGTCCCTCTCGCCGGTTGTCTGGGGAAAGTCGATCCAGCCGCGTCGGACCCCCAGACACTGCACGATAGCGAGGGACACAGCCCGCACAACGATGCTGACTGTAGCCTGATCCCTCGCTATGTGCTCGTCGCTCGCCACCATGCCCTGAAAGCTCCCCGTGGCGTAAAAGCGTAAGTGCGCACAACACTTGCTGTTCCACAGTCATCACCGTCCACGAACCTCGCAGCCTCCGCAACTCTGGCTCCTCGCGCAGTTCGTCGCACAACCAACGGACCACATTCTTGGTGAGACGGTACTGACGGTACTGCCTCCGAAAAGTCTCCTCCGGTAGTTCAAAGGCATCGCGGTGCTGCCGGTAGTGCCTTTCCGGGGAAAAAAGTAAGTTCAACACTAGGAAAACTGTCGCTCTGCCTCCGAGACGCCGTGTCAGCCGTGTTTCCAATTTCGCTACCCCGAAGAGACCATCGACAGACTCGTTCCCTTTTCAGACGAAACACCGAGGAAACGATACGTCAAAGTGTTGTCACTTCCGGTGGGGGCGGTTCGCCATCTCCGCCCACATTTTCATAGGGAACTTTCGTCATTCGAGCTTCAACCAATCAGATGCGATGTCGTCACTTCCGTTTCTTTTAGGAGAAACGAAACATTTGTCCAACATAGGTACCCAGAAGTCAACCCAACTGTCATTGTTGGTAAAAGGCGGCCCGTGTCAGTCGTTTGCAAAGCGACGTAGGTAAAATAAATCGCCGCGGCGTTTTTTTCGCTGCCTCGGAGATGCAAGAGCGAGCCGACGTTAAAAAAGATACGTTTGAACTACGACAGTGCCAGCAAGAGCCACGTAAATACCTGTTCACACTCGGAGTGTTCGCGCGCGTTTGATGGAAGTGCTGTATTTACGCTGTTGGTAAGCGCTTCGGGACCGATATTTTACGATTGCAACTCGATACTGACTTGACACTCGGCAAAGGAAGGTTGGACCGGCATTGCACGTAGCTCCCACGAACTGTTATAGCTCGAGAGTGACGTGCAGTCGTGGCAGAATAAAAATGGTATACAAAGTGTACATACCGTGTTACGGAAGGTAATCCATACGGCGTTTATTCGAGCTCTATATCACACAAAACAAGAAGATGGAATCGACGAAAGTCCCTTTTCGACGACAGTGTTCGTCAACACTGCCTCGGAAAACAAGGAAATGACAAAGGAAGAGATTGACCTCACCTCTTAATCTAAAATTGAGGTCAGCGATCAAACTATAATACGGGAAGGGATCCACAAGGGTCGCGCGGGCATATTCCATTCATTCAGCACGCCAGCCGGTCGTTGGCACTGTCTTGGTCAAGTACCGTCGAAGCAACGCTGCGGAAAGGGCGCTAGGCCTATCCTATCTGCCAAACTTCGTTGCCGTTTCAGCTTGTCTCGGGTGTTTGCGGATCCAGCGTTCTTGTTCGTCGTGGTCTGTTTCAAGTGCTTTTTTCTTGCTGCTTGAAGTCGGGACGCGCGAGAAGAACACGTAAAAAAAATAAACGTTCGCTGGTCGTCGTGACTACGGTGACCAAGCGACGATGTCGGCCATGCTGATTTGATCGTAAAAAGGACAGCCTGGGACAGCTCCGGAGCTGGGGGAGCTGGCTCTCAGCTTCGTTTACCGCACGATACATGGCGCTTGGATGTCAGCATTATCAAATTTGGCAATTTTCGCCACACATCTCTAATTATGCTACAAAATGTGGATCTGAATATTATTTAACAAAACTTTTAGGAAACATTTGCCGGCTATTTATTGTTTATGATCGCGGTGCTGGTGAGGTAGTCGCTTACCCAATAGGCGACGTGGATTCGGCTGGACGTGCTGCAGTTCCGCGGGTCCGTAGCAGCAGTAGCAGTGAAAAGGCAGAGTGCTTTCGAAGGAAAGAAGGCGCAAAAGAGTCCAGTTTTCTTCTAAAAGTTCTATATCAACGAATTTTTTTTGGCTCCCTATTTTTGGGCTTTTGTGTTTCTTTTCACACCTTTTACGACGTCCGGTGGATGAAATTCGATTTCAGATTCATTTCATGGTCCCTTTAACAAAGTCTTAAAAGTTTGTTTTACACTGCTGGCTGGCTTCCCTCGCTCTTCTTATAGTCCGCTGCATCGATGTTCACGTGCGAAAGAAAAAGTTTAGCGGGTTCACTTTTGTATCTTTTTCTACACTCACTGGCAGATTAAGAAATGCAGGGTGTTGTGCGTCCAGAGCCCAGAGCACCTTGCGATTCCTCGTCAATTATTGAGATTGCGGGGATTGCGTGGGACCAGATGTCAATCACATTCACAGTACATTTTCCTTCCACCCTGTGCCCCCGCCCCCCTCTACACCCAAAAAAATAATAAGAATTCAAGTTTTATTATGCTGACAAAGACTGGAAGCACAGACTGCGTGATAGGCCTACTAGGGGAGAGGAGAAAGGCGCCTGAACTGCACCGCCTACCAAAGATTCGCTCCCATTTCTGACACACGCCGTGGGATGGCGCAGTATGATAGGAAAGGTCGCGCGAAGCGCGAGACCGTGCGTCACGCGAATGACTTCGTTTTTGCGTTCTCCAACGACAACCGATCCTGACTATAACTCAATCAAGAAATAGACTAAAAAAAAAAAAAAGAATCATAGCTCTGTCGGCATAGCATTTGAATCACAATCTCAGGATGGTGCGTTTAAATGCTGCTACCGATACTATTTTATTCCTTATGGGCTTTACGCCATACAAGAATAAAAGCCACATAAGGTACCTGGTGGTTCCTTAAGGGCTTTGCGCCCATAAGGAACCACAAAGAACTAGTATCATGTTGTTGTTTTCTTTAATTACAGCCTGCTGTTACAGCCGGCCGTTACAGTCAAACGTTAGCAGAACTCCATGAAAATCCTATATTAAAACACATTCTGTGTTAAAAAAGAGGTTTCCAATCATACCCCCTGACTACCATCCTTCAAATCTTCCTCGATTTGTTTCAATTGCGTTCAGTCTTTTTCTTTTTTTTTTTTTTTTGCGGACTTAAGAGTAGCTCATTTAAAAGGTATATGGCGAAGACCGAATATTTCTCTTTCTCATAAATTTCTGCCAGATGACAGTATAGCGTGAGACTGAATTCGCTCCTCGGCGAGTTTAATTTAAGCGCCAAGCTGACACAGCATCCGCGTTTCCTTACGAAGACGTCGGGCAAACCCAAAGCTCTATTTACTAATGGCTCCGACGTCTGCCGGAAAGCCGCGCGAAAAAGTACTGGCTGTCACTCAGACAGCCACGCTGCAAGTCGGCAGCAGCGAAAAGACTTATCGTTTAGAGGCATCGAAGAGAGCAAACACGACAGCGCCAATGAAGACGCATAGAAACTTCTTGCAGGAGCGGAATATTTGTCTGTCTGCAATCTTACGTGTGCGCTCTTTCAATGTCTCAATAGTCAAACACTCGGTGTGTCGCCGTCATGCACCCTATACCCAGCACAGAACGATTCCGATAGCATAAGTCAACGGTTATCACTACATTCACCCACTTCGTCAAGCAATGTCAGCCTGTATACGCCATTCGTTTTAACATCTTCGGTATATGTGGCTCTCTTCCTCGCAGTAAGTTGTCAAACGGTAAGCCAATATCAGAGCGTCGGAGGGAGACACGTGACTATACTCTATATCACTTGTTGAGCGCAGTGCTGTCAAAGCGACGTGCGGGAGAGAAAGAGGAAAGTCACTTTTAAAATAATTTTAAGGTATACTGTCGAGACCGGTTATAACGAAGTTTGTTATAACGAAATAGCGGCTAGAGCGAAGCGATTACGATTTCCCATTCCCTTTTGCACTTCGTTATAACCGCAGTCGGTTATAACGAAATAGCGGATATAGCGAAGTGATTTCGATTCCCATTGACTTCGTTATAACCGGTCTCGACATTATGCTAATCTTCAAAGGGGTCGAACCCGACCTCTGGAACACACAACGGATGGTCAAGGTAAGAGGGGAGTTCCTCCTTCCCCTCTTCAACTGCTTGGGCTGCGCTCTCGCTCTTGTACCTTCGGCAAGGGCTGTCACGTGCTTCGCCTCCGTTGCTCTGATCGGATCTAGGGTATATATATATTGTATATACCCTAGATATACAATATATAGCAGCGCATGTGACTTGTACTTGTGCTCATCTTTAGTGCTACTTCAATAGACCGATCTCACCAGGAGTTGCGCGACGCCACCGCTGCCGCGGTGCATGCTGGTACCTGTAGTTCTCCCCAGTTTTCCGGCCGCGTCAATGCGCATTGTACGCCCGCCCGGCGTTTGGAAATTTTCGGGTTAGCACGAGACGTTTAGCCGGGTATTTACTCATGGTTTTCAATGGGTGGCTTCACCCGTTGTATGCCACGGTGCTACAATAACAGCACCAGGCAAAAAGGCCTGGGATATTATGTCTTCTCGAAAGAAAGCAGCACGGCAAAAAAAGGTAAACAGAGCCGGACAGAGCGGCAGGAAAAATAGCGTTTTTTTCATTTGTTTCCCGATTTGCTTCATAATTTATATCCACCTATTGCACGCCAGCTAAAAAGTGTAAGATTACAGGGCACGAGACACACAGCGTGCCGAAGTGTTCCGTACGTTGGAATCTCTCTGAGCATTCGCTCCGTAGCGGTCTATCCGTTGGTCTATCTCCACTAAGTTTGGTGAGGCCGTTTTTAATACACTTTTTGCTCAATGAAATTTGGTGGTTATAACTGTTAATGTGACGACATGTTTTAAGCACAACTGTGCTTCAAAAGATCAGGACAATCACTCAAAAAAGAGCAGCGATTCTTGATATGCATCACTTGAAATAAAACAACTTTTTTCGGAAGCGGTTTTCTTTTCTTTTTTTCATACAAAACGTAAAAAAACACCACATAATGCAATTTAGAAGTGCAACACTTACCGCCAGAAATATAACAAACGAGCCTAACCTATTTTGTGGTGGTCTATTAGGCTGGCGCTACTGATCCAGAAAAAAGCTTCCAACGTCGGGCGACTCTTAGCGTTTGGAGCTTGCGCAAACAAAACGAAACTGAATAGAAACTGTACACGAAAAATCATCTCCACCTCAAGTTTTCAGGTATCTTGCATGGTTGCGTCTTTTTGACAGATGCCAATTGTTACGGCGCATCAGGCATGGCCTTTCTGTAGATCATTCCTTCTCTGTGTGCATGCTTCTCCCCGCAGTTCATCTGTACCCTCTCGCACAGGCTGTCAACCAGAATGAAACAACTTTTAGAAAATTTTCGCTCACCGAGAAAGTCTATTTAGCTCCTCTTACTTCATTGTTGATTAAACGTTATGCACAAGACTGAACACTACCAAGCTCAGTTTTTCACCAACACATTTGACGCTGTTCCACGGTGCTACACAAAGCCGATGGTCCCTCGAATTTTCTTGTCCTTTGCCATTCAACTAGATGTTCAGTTTCCAAGTTAATTGAGACATCCGAGCAGCCGGAAAGCTCGAGTAGTGGCGTCGTTGTTTTTTCCTGCGGCCGCAGTGGGACCACTGCGTGAACGGCAGTGTGCTCACGCGTTCACGAAGACAAAGAAGCAGACGACGCCGAAGCAGACGACAAAGCGATTCTAAAGCGATAAGACGACTGGAACTGCTTTTCTGCGCTTGCTGACAAATTAAGACATCACAACCAACACACTTTTATGAAGTACAGACATGCAGGAGAATCCAAGCTGATACCAGGGCGTTCCAAACTAGAGCCACTAAATAAGCTACGCTTCAGAGTAACGACACTTGGCCATATTGTGGCTTAAACTCATGGTTGCCAGTTATCTGAAGCTTTATCTGGAAATCACAGGAAACGCTTTTCCGTCCTTCAGAAAAGTTTAAACAGTCCGCGACAGAGAAAAGCAATATTACATGAGCTTCCTAACACCGAATCAAATGCTGAGGAAGTCGCACCTTTGAATCATGACGATCTGCAGTTGCGTCTGCTCTGCACAAGCCCCAATATGGCGGCGCCCACAACAATGTCGGGGAACGGAGTGCCGATACTCTAAGCGCAGCTGATTTGGTAGCTCTATTCCAAACGATAATCTACGATGTACGCGCAGCCTATGTAGCCGGGAAGCCGGAAAGCGATGACTACAAGTAGCATGGCGGCAGCACCGCACTTCCGGAATGCGCGCGCCTGCCGCAGTTCAGCTTGGTGACATCGGTCTATTGTGTCATGGATCTAGGGGACCGTAGCTTTCGCGCTTTTCGCCAAGTTATAGGTGAAACCAAGTACACCAGTGGCCCACACAGGTTGTGCACAATCAGTTATTGACGAAATCTGCCTCCACCCTTTAAAAAGTGTGGCTTGTTTGCGACGAAAATTTCTTCTTCTTTTTTTCCTTCAGTGCCTATGAGAACAGATTGTCGACTTTAGGACCGCAATACATACCACATTGTATACATCGACGACCACAGCTCTTATTTGAGCGAAGACCACAAAGTCTCGTTCTCGTAAATACACCAGTCGGCGAACGAATTCCGGAGGCAATATCGCCGCCGGCTGGAAGGACACATGCACGACATCCACGCAGCTGCCAGACCACCGCCGTTAGCAACAAAAACAAAAGCTCGAACGTAAGAAAAGTACAAAGAGCAAAAAGACGTTAAACAGAATTTCCAATCTCCGTCGTCGACGACGTCATAACATTTTGACGTCTGGCGCCGAGCCCCGAAAAATACCAAACACTACAATCGCCAAGAAAAACAAAGCGTGAAGCCAGGAAGAGAATCAGAGCGGATTTGCGCAACCATCTTCTTTATCGCTTCCGAGAGCTTGCACCGCTGCAAAGAGATCTTCCTGCTCCCCGCACCCCTTCTCCCCCTTTTCATCGGACATTAAACAAAACACATAATCGGAGCCCACCGCAGACACATAAACACAGATGGCATCCTCGTCCTTGGCCTGCCCTTGTTGAGGTCCCCACTTGTTGCCCTCCTCTCCCACTCCATTAGCTCCTCCTCTCCCCAAACATCTTTGTGTCCTCACACAATGACGTCACGAGAGGGATTCAAACGCCAGGAGGCGAGAAGGACAACACCGCCGCCGCCACGTGACGAGCATTTAACCAAAGCGACACAAGGGGGGCCCTAATTAGTGATGGACACAGGCAGTCATCAAGGGCCTCCGCACCACGAGCAACGCTATTCTCAAGCGAGACAAGCTCTTCACCGTCGACACTCCCTGTCTCTCTCTTCCACCCGCATTCCTTCTCTCTCTCTCTCTCTCTCTCGAACAACGGGCGTTAATTATGTTCATCAGGAGAGAGATCTCCGACTCCTCAAGATGCTTCGAGTTCCGTCTCGGTGAGGCATCGAGCTAAGGATTGCTATATAATAATGCGTGTTTTTTTTGTTTTCGCTTTTTTGTGATATGTCATTTGGTGATCTTATCTGCTAATGCCGGTATATCATTGGCTCCCGAGTGATAATAATCTGGTCGAGCCTCGCCACGTCCTAGAGTTCCATAAGCTCCGAGAAAAAGCTTTGAAGTACAAATAGTGAAGTTTAACCATGTTGTCCCCTCGCATTCTTGCTATAGACGTCAATCTATCGGGACAAACAAATAAAAAACCTGACCCCCGTGTTTCCTTGTCCGCACACAGCAATGTCTTGACAGAATGCGCAGGGATCGACTCCTGGTCAAAATGTGCCACGCATTCGGCTTGTGCCTTCCCGATATTCTCGATGACTCGGTATAATGTGAGATCTTGGCACAGCGTCATTTCGGGTCTCAAACTCGTCCGCCTTTCTTTGGTTACCGCCGTTGAAACCACCTGGGAGTTCTGGAATCAGACCGGCTGCATCACCTGGTTGCGTCTCTTATCCTTGCCAAGACCTTGGTCTGAGTAGGTCTGAGCTGCACCGCTCGAAGACGCAATTTATTTTCTAAATTTGATTTTGAACACGCAGTTTGTTATTCCTTTAAACTTTGGAGTTTAACAGGGAAGGAAAGCTTTCCAGTTCGGTGTAAGGAAAGCGGATGAGCGTTCAGGTCGTCTCGACTCCCTCAGTGCGTCTTTTCCGCCGTCCAAGAAGACCTCCAGCGAGATGACGCAGAATGCAGAAAATGTTTCCATTCCATGTCATGTAACGAGAAACAATGACAGAGTATATGCTCAGCGTCGTCTCTTTGAGTTACCACTTCTGCAGAAAGGACCCAGTCTACCTGGTGAGTCAGATGTAGATAACCACCTTCTGCGGGTGAGGTTTAGGCGTCACTTCATTACAATATCTCTACTCGGACAACATGAGCTCAATTATACATTCCTACATCTTTCATTAGCCTACTGCCACTGCAAAAAGATGGCGCAAGTCGCCACAGACCAAGTCCGAACCAAACACAACTGTACTCGAAGCTGTGCGCCTTTTCATTATGTTCCTTTTCACCCTTATTCTACCAGCTTCAAGTACAAGTGTGTTTGGTTCAGACTTGGTCTGTGGCGACTTGCGTCATCTTTGCACAGCGGCAATAGGCTAATGCAACAGGCAGGACTGTGGAACTGAACTCGTACGAAACTATAAGCTGGCGAATCGTCGACTGCCACGCCGATACTCCCAGAAGAATTTACCTCTCGGCAATGAGGCATCTTACGACGTACATAGACCTTTGGCCAACGCTCTATTTACGGCCTGCATTTATTTTATAAAAGTCTGGCATGCTCCGTCGTTCTGTAGGCCTCGTCTCCTGATGCCGTCAGCAGCACTCGTCAGCAGACTGCAGCACTCAGAGCGGGAAAGAAGATAAGACAAAAAAGTACGACGCCAAGGACGCGACCGCAGTTATTTGTAACAGCCGAAACAAAGTTTATTTCCGCGTTTGTATGTTGTTGATGTTTTACCTTTTATTTTCTTTATGGAATAAGGAGCCGGGAGCTTTTACTCTTCAACACGGCATCGAGGGGCAGCTTCGCGCTCCACTTGGCAGTTTTATGCGTGCTTTCGTGCCGTTCGTCTGGCTGGCAGCGACCCTGAAAGACCGAAATAGACGCCACCCTTGGGCCCCCGCCGAAAACGTCGTTGAATCGGTGATGCGATCAAGAAATCCCGCCAGATTCCGCACACCTCCTCCTCCTCCGTGATACATTCCTGAGACCAGGAAGACATCAAAAGGGCGCTCATCAAAGTGTTATTTGGACGGCGGCTGTCGCCCTTGCTCTTAGCTTTTTTTTTCTTTTTTACTTCAGATTTGATGGGTATTATCAGTTTTCTGGGGCTGAATAAGTACATCCATATATATATATATATATATATATATATATATATACATACATACATATATATATATATATATATATATATATATATATATATATATATATATATATAAAAGTAGAAGCTACCGAGGGTCAAACAAACTTGGAAGGTTTAATTCAACATGTATAAGTCATGCAGAAATCGCAGCGTTTCGAAAGGGGACCCTTCTTCCTCAAGCGGGACTTGAAAAGTCCCGCCGAGGAAGAAGGGTTTTGGGCGATTTCAATTTACTGGTTCACGGTGCTGGTGCACTTCGCTAAATATTCAAAAATGGAGCAACGTTCGATAATGTAAGATTGCGAATACGGCGAAGCACCCGTTAAATTAGCATGCAAAACCGCTCCTGTTGAGAAATGCATACAATTTGAAAGGACGATTCCAGCCACCGATGCGTACGTTCTTGTGCATAAAACTGAATCCTCCTGTCGATCCCAGAGAATCACTGTCGTATCCATTTACACGAGATATATAATTGAGGACTTAAACCCGGTTTACATGGTGCGATTTTGCTTGGGAATGCGCAGCTGCGACGTCGCAACTGCGAAATCGCAAGTAAAATCGCAGCATGTGAATCAGGCTTTACAGACAGCCGACAACAGCAACAGTCCGCAGCTAAGCGTCCTGGGGAGATCACATTCGGGCGTTCCACACACCAGCTCAAGCTGTACAATGTATACGAGCTTCCTTTTCGCGCAAGCTTAAAAACAAAAATAAAAAGTTCGTGATTATTCATCAAAATTTTTGTTATACACGAATTTTTTCTTCTACATGTGAACATTCCAGAAGTATGTGATTTTCTTTAGGATTGAGCGCTTTTCGCGGTGTCTGTTGTGTATTTGTGTTTTTTGTTGTTGCTTTTCTCTTTCACACTCGCCGTCGTCGATCATAGTATAACGTATCATAGTATAAGGGTCCGAGGACTTGTTCAAGCTGTGCACCGCAGCGGTTTTAATTAACACCCCCCCCCCCCCAATGCACAATCGATGGAAGATAAAGGATAAAGGTTATTATGATTATGGTATGTTCACAGACTATAAAGCCTGGTTCACACTGCATCATACAAAAGACACTCTGCAAACACGAGACACCGCAATATTCCTGGTTCGAATGCCGCGTGCCAAGTTATCTTCTTGAATTCATCTCCATATGCGGCATTCGAAGCACGGATCTCGCGGGGACTCGCGTTCGAATCTGTATGCAGGCCGTCTTTTTGTATGATGTATAAAGCGGTGTGACCCCTGAACTGGCAGAATGAAAACGGCAGGGAGTGCCATTCGAACGCCCGGCCTCCTGCGCTCGCTCCGGTGCCTTTCGCCGTCCTTTGGTGGCGCACTCGCGCTCGAAGTGCACGAGGTCGCGAAGCGTTGTGCAAGGCAGGAAGCTCCCGATGGAGGCGGAACAACCGAGGCATATATTTGCCGTTCTCATCTTCTTGTACTCTTGTTGCACGGGTACACTTAGCTGCGGTTACGCTTAACCGCAGTTGCCACACTATATACTTGCGGACAACGTTCTGCGGCTATGCAGAACGTTGTCTTGAGCATCTTGAGCATCCATCAAAGCTGTGCACGCGCACTCTTCACTTCCTCTGATATACCTCTCCGAGAGCGTATAGTGCGGTGACTGTGGTGACGTGTACCAGAAGTTAAGGATGACTTAACGGCGGCTAAGGGTGCCCGTGGAACGTAGGTATTAGTGATTATACATAGACACAGATATTCTTCCAGTGGTTCTGTCTTCCCTTACATAGTGCTCTTCCTTGGTACGTGAAATCTCGGTTGCCGACACGCTCGTTCTGTCACCCATTCGCCAAGGAGGTCTCCAGGTGAGAGGACTCCCCGTCCTCGAAGCGTTGGAAGGTCGACGCCAACACCCGAAGGATGTCCCCCCTTTGTGATCTTGAGAAGTGGGCCCTCTTTGAGAAGAAACGCTACCCCGCGTGGATACGCCCGCATCTTCGCGGCCGCTGAGGCAGAGGCCGTCGAGCGAGGACCTGACAAACGAGCGCCCTGAGGAAGACAAGCGCGAAGAGGAGTCATCCGCGACACCGGGAAACCTTTTCTGTTGCAACCCACGCCGCTTCTACGCGCGCACACACTCGACATGAGACATCCATTAGCGAATGCCTTTACACCGCCCTCCTCTCCCGACCTCTTCCCTTTCTTCTCCGCATTTTATAAATCAGATTCGCCTCTCTGGTTTCCCCGGGCTTGCGTGCGCACACGCAGCGGCAATGAGCACGCCACCTCGCGTGCGTGCCAATTAACCCCGCCTCCGCCAATGGCGATACAATCGGTATACCGGTGTGCAGTCGCGTAATCGATAGGGACTTTTAGCAAACCGTTAGCGTGTTCGTTCCTCGTACCGCACTACTGGAGCCTTTGAAGCATGCTTTTAAGCGCGCCCGCAGGGCGCGCTTATACCGAGTTTGACAAAACCGGTTTTAAGCTTCAGAACATTCAGCGAGCTGCACAAAATCCTTCACAACATTCACATTCACAAAAACCTTCACAACATTCAGCGAGCTGCACAAAAAAACACCAGACCAGTTTCGTTCCGTGCCTCTCCTGTGGGAAACGATATATCGGCCAGACTGGGAGATGTTTAAACGATCGACTCCCTGAGACAACAACAACATAACCTAGAGCCAACTCCGGACATTTAGGTCTACATTGCCGTGATTGCGGATGTGCGGCACATCTAGATAGGTGTACAGTGCTGCGCTGGGCAGAAGCGGTAGCCAACTGACTAATAGAGAGATAGTGGAAGCGGAACATATTGCCAGGTATGACGATAAAGGTCTTAGCACTCCATCGCTCACTTTATCAGGAAAGGAATTAGCTTATCTTTCTACTATAGTATAAACGCACACGATCGTCATTTCATGGGACGTTGAAGAAAAAGAAGCCAATATTCACGAATGCTATCGAAAAGGCGCAGAAGAAAAAAAGAAGATTGAGTTGCGAGTCAGCGCTGTGTGGGTATCTTGTCTGCTGCGACTGGGGGGGATCGGTGGCCGAGTGGGCTAGCGCACACCAGCTCCGCGGCACTGCTGACAGCTCGCTCGCTGCAGAGCCTGCAGGATACCTGGGTTCAATCCACCTGCCCGTTCCGATCTGGATGAGCATCGTACCCGGCAAATACTTTACTAGGAGGAATTCATTCCACTCCTCCTCCAAATACAATGGCCTCGGCGCCCGGACAGGTTCCCTGGGCTTGGCGAGGGCCATCTATCGTCAGGGAGGTCTCGGCGGTAAATGATAATGATGACGACGAGTTGTTCTACATACCAAATTCATTGTTGTGGAAACGCTCGAGACACGCAGCGCCCGCACCGCTACTATACTTCGTTTCACCTTATCTTTGTACCGCAGCAATTAAAGCGCGAGCTCATAGCGTTGGCAGCTGCCCTTGGTGCACGAGAGCATGTGCCGCCAAGATGTGCTTTAGAGCAACGAGCTCGCGCTTGTAGCCTTTCCTGCGGTACAACACAAAGCTGAAGCAGAGTGCATAGTGGTCTGCGGCACGCGTCATCGACGCTGTGCCGCCATGAGTCTTCCCAAGGGTTGCACGTTGCGCGTGCCTCGTGCATCGACGCACCTTTGCGCGCACCCCGAAACATGAAGGGGCTTCCGGTGGAATCGGAGACGACACCGCCGCTGGCCGCCGCGAACATCCACGTGTACATGCGCGTGGACTGGCCGCCGGACCTCCCCTCACGTCGGGGCTGGATTCAGCGCTGTAGGCGTTCTGTGTAATGCAAATGAGCGGAGTGGAATGTATTCCCCTAGTGCAGTATTTGGTACCGGCATGCGGTCGTGTATCACGACTGCGTGGTGCACGTTAAAAAACCTCAGGCTAGCGGTTGTACTGCATTGGCTAAATTGCTCATCTGCAGCGAGTGACTCGTCGCAACTTTAAATGGCTGACCGGCTACACGCTGTACTACGTATCCCCACAACCCAATTTTTTTGCTAGCAATTGTGTCTTTAAGTGTGATAAGTGTGATTGTTTTTGTGGCCGGTGGTGACTTGTATATATGTGTAACCCCAAATTGCGCTGTAAAAAAAATGGCTTGCTTTGTATGTTTATACAGCCTTAGAGTGGAGAATACGCGTCACCGGGTAATCGGTCTCTGTAGATGAAGAAATTTAGTCAGTGCAGTACAACCGCTAACCTGGGTTTTTAACATGCATCACGCAGTAGTGATCAACGTTACTGGTACAGTGACAGCACGAGACGCGTGCCGGTACGAAACTCATCCAGGTCGAAACGGGCGGGGGCGGCGGGGATCGGGCCCAGGAGGTTCCCAGCGCAAGCCTTTCCTCGTTCCGAGCTGAGACGCGTTGGCCCTAGAGTCACTAAATGGCTGCAGCTTACAGGTACCGAAACTCCCAAACCCGCGTCTGAAGCGCGTCGAGGCGCCGCCATCTTGGGTCCGCGTACCCGGTTGGAGGAGGTGACTGTGGCGGGCAAGCCAGGCCGAGCTGTAGCCGTCTCCTGCGCCAGCTGCCGCGGCCGCCGCTTGCGGTAGCGAATCAAAGTCGTGTTCGTATCTCGACGTAACACGGAAAACGCGCGTGCTGAGCGACGGACTTCAGCGTGCGCGGGCAGTAAAACGCCAAACAGCAGCATGCGAGATGATCGCTGGATCCAAAGATGGCGGCGTTGAAAAAAAACGATGATGATGATAGCGACTCACGTGACTGTACGCTGTCCAGCTGATGCCGCAGCGAGACCAGTATATAGTTGAATAGAGCGACTGTATTGTCGGCAAAATGGCAAAGAAGAGGAATGCGGTACTCTGAAAGCGTAGCTTTGTTTAGTGACTCCTAGTTAGCCCCACTCGAAAATTGTGCTGTTATTTTGAGACACGGATAGCCAACTCACCCAACCGCCGTTTTGTCCGGTTAAACCTCTTCTGACGGCCCACAACCGTGCCGGTAGCAGCAATGGCGGTCGTAAGCGGTCTGAAAGCTAGTTTGTGTTGGATGCGGTTGTAGTTTGTCGCTAAAGTGCGAAGCAGGCTTCAAGGCGCTCCAGTATAGTGCCAGGTACGCGGAACACGGTTTTGATAAGAGTCCTAATTATTGCGCCGTGCACACCTAAGAAAAACGCAATTCGGAAAAAAATGTACAATTCCTACGGTTTTTTGTGCACAAGGAAAACAATGTGCAGCACTTTGGTCACATCTGCATGCCCGGTTGATTGAAAATACGGTTTTAATTCGGGAACACTACATATGATCGCTCTGGTCATGATCCTATACACTGACTGGCAGCTTTAAGAAACGCAAGTTAGGGTGTCAGTGGGACATGATGCCGAAGAGGAGGTTACAACACCCGACAAGACTGTCGTACGTGATGTGAAGATTCCAGCGGTCTCACTTTTCCGATGGCTGGTGATAACGGCCGCGGGTCGGACCCTGGGCGTGTACATCCAGGACTCTGCAGGCAAGGCCAGCGGCGCCTGCGCACCGCTCGCCTGCCTGCAGAGTCCCGGATCTCATAGTGGGTTGCAGAGAACGTTGCGGCGGGACAGCGGAAACAAGCTTACCGAAAACTCCCCAAAGGAGTTTTCGTAGATCGTTTCGCCGTCCTGCAACGCTCTCCGCAGCCCGCGCTACGACACCCGGAACTCTACAGTCAAGGCCTCCGGTGCGCAGGCGCAGTAGCGGCTTCTTCGTTGCGGAGAGCTTAGCAGAGAAGGAAACGCGGTCTACGAGAAGTCTCTATTAGGGAGTTTTCGTAGATCGTATCCGCCATCCCGCAACGCTCTCCGCAACCCGCTACGATACCCGGAACTCTGCAGTCAAGGCGTCGGCGCGCAGGCGCAGTAGCGGCTTCTTGGTTGTGGAGGGACTTAGCGAAGGAGGAAACGCAATGTACAAAAACTCTCTATTAGGAAGTTTTAGTAGACCGTTTCCGCCATCCCGGAACGCTTTCCGCAACCCGCTATGAAATCCGGGTTTCTTCAGTCAAGGCTAGAGGCGCAGGCGCAGTAGCGGCCTCTTCGTAGCGAGATAGCTTAGCGGAGGGAGGAAAACGGTTTACGAAAACTCCCTATTAGGGAGTTTTCGTAGACCGCGTTTCCCTTTCCGCTAAGCCCTCCGCAACAAAGAAGCCGCTACTGCGCCTGCGCGCCGATAGCCTCGGCTGAGTTCCAGGTATCGTAGCGGGTTGCGGAGAAACATTGCGTGACGGCGAATACGATCTACGAAAACTCCCTATTGTCAGGTTACGTTGCGTTACGTTACAGGAGCTTAGGTTTGCTTACGTCGAGAATCTCGGTGACATTCCTACTTCGCCGAAACGTGGCGAACAAGTCGAAGCAGCATAAATCTGCACGCAGCGTACAAAGCACGGATATCCTAGGTGACTCATAACGTGGCGCGAGAAAACGTAAACAAACGCTCCCGCGTGTGAATGGGCCTTTCTTCTCAAAGGTCCGCGGGGAATAAAAACGACGCGCGCGCCCGCATGCGTACACCATTGCCCACCATCAACGCACTCCACCGAGATCGTAGGGGTAGGCTGCGATACCTGGGCGGCGGAACGCGGCCCACTCGAACGCCAAGACGCGCTTGCTGCCATTACTGCCCACGCGACCTGAGGACACGATAGAGAAGAGGTCCATTAGCGAATCGACCTTTCCTTATCCGTCTTTTATACGGCATAATGTCTCCCGTGTCTTTCTGGTTCCCTTTGCGTCTCCCCCCCCCCCTTCTCTCTCTCTCTCTTTGCTCTAAAAAGTGTCCGTCGTCTACTTTTCCGTGTACGGCATTTGGAGAGCCAATCAGCGCGATGTACATTGGAGGAGACAAAATTCTATATTCCGTTACGAATGTAAAAGTAAGACCGCGTGCCGACCGCTACGATTCGATAAAGTCAATCAAGCGACGCAAGAATTGGATCGTAATGGCTCTCGTCGTCTTTGTGTGAGTTCGCTGTTACCGGCTAATCTTATCACACAAAAAAAAAAAGAAGCGCAAATCACGGCGGATTCACTGTGCCTCGTCCGTTGTTATAGACGCTCGCTTGCGGCCCACCTGCGAGAGCTATATAGTCTGGCCACCGTGGATGGAGGCGAATTCGTTTGGGCGGCGGTCTGGAAACCATGGGTACGCCTCAGCAATGCTTGACCATCAGACGATCTGTCCATACCAGCAACAACAGACAATATATTTTTTAAGGTTTAGAGATATTTCCAGCCTCGTCATTGGCTGAGCTCCTTCCGTTCACTTTCAGCGATGCTGGCACAGCGGTGCCAGGTATCGCGCCGACTTCCGAATGAAGGTGCTTGCTTACCTCTTCCTGACGTGGAAGTATGTGAGGTAAGGCTCTTATATCGCTTGTATTTCAAAAACTTTTAAGTACTTATACGTCGCACGCCCAACTTCGTAATGCTGTTCAACGACGATCATCCAGATGACAGCCATTTCGGTAGGAACTAGCGCGTCCCCTATAGGCCGTGAAAGTTGCGGAATACTTGCAGGTAATTGGTAAGGTAACGTAAACACACGCTTAAGTCTTTCTTTTCTTTTTTTTTCTTTTTTTGCAGGAAACGCGGGAGGTATTTGTGCAAACGAGATGCAGTTGAGACACGGATCACTGAACAGCGTTTGCGTTCAGCGCCGATGCGTTGGGGCGGGGGGGGGGGGGAGGAAAGGGGAGAGGCATTTGCGTAAAAGCGCCGAATATGCAAGGCCGCCGCGCTTTGATGCTGCGTCCTCTTCTGCCAAGCATCTCTTGTTATCGTCTTTGTTGCTTTTTCATTTTCTTTTTTTATGGCAAAATCTGTTAATGATCAGGTTTCGAGCGGATCGCATGCTGTGTCTCTTCCCCTATACGGTCCTCGTGGCTCATTATTTCTCCGATAAATTTAGGTTGGAAAATCATCCGCTAAAGAAAGCACCGAAGAAAAACTTGGAAGATGGATTACGCGCCTCAAAATTCATCAACCAAAAACATCGTTCTCCTATTTCTTTTTTTTTCTTTATGTTTTTGTTGATGCGTAGAAGTGTAGGTGTTTCGCCGCCATCACAGCATCGGGTTTGTCTCTTCGCGGTGGCATCTATATCTATCCATGCGAACTATCGCCACATATGCCTCTATACAAAAAGACAGCGTCTGCAGGCGCTGTCTTTTTGTATGATATGTTAGCAGTGTGACCACCACGGCTTGAGAGACATGTGGAGACATTTTCAGAAGCATACACATGTATGTAGTAGCAAAGACGCTTCGAACATGCGTGAGCGCGTGCCTCCAGGTACTCCTGTCACCATGTGTACTGTGCAGCGAACATACGACACTTGAGCGGTGTGGTATCAGTGGTGGTAATGACTTTCTTGTTCATAAATGATAATGAAAATAAAGGGCGGTGCGCGAGGTGATATAGGCTATCGATCGACCTGTAAAATCATAAACCAAGCAAAAAAAAAAAAAGGAGGGAAGGAAAAAACATTATGCGTCCAAGTGACTGTCTTTTCCAAGCATTCGTAGCCGTCCTCTGCGCCTTTCGGGACTAAAGTCACTGGATCGGGGGCTTTATTCGGGACGAAACGAAAAAAGGCACCGCGGAGGAACACGCACGAAGTGCCAAGTCTGGTCGCGTGGCGCCCGAAAAAAGAGTCCATCCTCTCCTCTCACCCTCCTCGCGCTTTACTCTTTTGCTTTCAACAAAGAAATGAGATTCCCTCCCCTTCTCCCCCTCTTTCAGAATTCCGTCCTTCTTCGGATGTCTGGACGAGATAAAAACGCGCGAATCCGGCGAAGCGGGGCGGCACGCGCACTCGTTTTGACGCTATAGCCTGAAAAGCAGCCTGCCGCACTACATACCAGGCGGTGCCAGCGATCTTATTTCTGTTCGTCCAGTAATCTTGCAGTGTGAACGCGCGAAGAGATACACAAAAAGTAACGAAATTAAAAGATCGAAATCTAGGCTGTGACTTTTTGTTCTATTCCCATTTCCAACCTAGTACTTTTAACCCCTTTTCCACGGATTCAGATTTCCGCGCCAGGCCACGCCAGTTGTCGCCAGCCTGCACACTTCGATGGGGCTCTTGCACGAGACCATGATGCAACGCTGCTACCGGTTCGTAAATCTTACCGGAACCCACCGGAATCCATGTTGGAGGCATTCGTCGTTGTTATGCCATGTTTTACGTGCTTTGGGGTCGTGTTCGCACTGTAGTTTGTCCACTTCTTCGATGTTTAAAATGGTCAGTTGCGCCGTAAATAATTGTTCCAGCCGCAAAAGTCGGCGACAGCGGAGCTACGGCCAACATCATTGTTTTCTAGAATTCGGAAATCATTAGGAACCAGGACAAAGCGACGCTCGAGCAATCGGTTCGCCGGCGTTGTGAAAGGCTCCGACGGATACGCCGCCACAACAACCTCGACCAGGCAGGTAAGATGGGAGAAGAACGCGGCCAATCCTGGGCGCTAACATCTCCGGTCCGAAGAGAAGAACAAAAAAAAAAGTGATAAAAGAAAAAACAGAAAACAAAAAGACGAAGGGTGTTAGGCGTGTTCGTTTCGCCGCGTCAAGTTGAAGTTGCTCGAGCGTTTGTCACGTTTATTTAGTTTTAAACAAATCACGATTCTGGTATTTTCTGCTAAGTAAGGGATAGGGAGCAAATACCAAGGCACAGATCTCACAGGTGACATTTTGCGGCTTC